>CAKNWT010088244.1:0-35137 GCA_932066315.1 Andricus coriarius | reverse complement strand
CTGAGATTAAACGACCCAGCATTAAAACTCTCGAGTACAGTACCCCCATTTAATATAAACTTGAAGATGCTGTTTAAGTCGCACGAAGTGTAATTTCCAATAAAAATAATGAAAGTATGTTATGAAATATAAATGAAATGAGTTGAATTTATATAAAATATGGATAGCAAAAATGATTATGCGAGTACAAAGAAATTTTAACATTTTTATCGTGTTACATCCCTTTTTGCCAACAGGCGAGACCAAAGAGTTAATTGTGTGCAACGTCGTGATACACGCAAAACAGTACAATAAATTGCACAGTAGATACGGGCGATACTGGTCAGCCATGTATTTAATATAGCAGAACTGCGCATTGAATACTGTTTTCTTAAAAAATATGTATTTAATTCAGTCAGTGTAACATTTTTTCTCGGTGGGTGGACCATAATGGGTTTGAACTCATGTTTTGCGGTTTAATATTGAAGGCGTCGATTTTTTAAACCTTACGGACCCGCATATAGAAAGTAGTAAAGTTGTTCCAATTTTAATAACTCACTCAAAATAAATACGTAAAAGAGTGTTGCAAATAAGGTAAATCTATCCAGAATATCATATTAAATTATGGCCTGTAACGGGAGACTTATACGTACGCATGCACTCTAATGATCATATATAGTATATAAGCAACCCTCAAAGCATTATTCTGGGTCATATGTTTAAATGAGCCCTTCACTCTGCATTGATATCAAAACAAGAAGATAATTATACACAAATGTATAATCCGTTTTTTTGAAATAAGAATAAAGCATATTTCTCAGCAATGACTATAAACAATGAAACATTCATGTTTGTTAGATACCGTTATTGCTTAATTAGCAAACTCTTTAATCCGCTTGAAACAAAAAATTGCAACATTCATCCGTATCTATGATCATTTATAATCGATCGCTTTCTTAACTCACGTATTGTGTTGCGACTCTAGTTCCTTTCACTTGTCTATGCGTCTAGAAGCCATTTGTCAACTACAATAAAAAATATTACTTGCCTCAAAAATAGATACTGCTTCAGGTAATCGATTACAAAAAAAGGAAGAAATTAATACAGAAAACTTTATACGTCCAATTTTCGAAAGGTTGTAGTTCATATGGGCTCAAATTGAAATTTTGGGGTTAAAAAACTGAATCCCGGGATTTTTGAGAATATTCTGGAATGCTCTTGACTGTCTCGAAATTCTGGAATATTCTAAAACTTTTCATAGCTAGATATTTTATAGATATTCCAAAATGTTTCAGAATATTCTGAAATTTCGTAGATTTTTCCAATAACCAAACTTCTTTTTCAATAATTTTTCAATAACCAAACAATGTTAAAAACCATTCAAATCATATACTTCACTCGCTTAATACTAAAGTTACATAAAGTTTAATTCAAATCGCTAGGCCCCCCTATAACTATGATATTCAGAAAATGGATTGCCATGGAAATTTCTAAACTTTTCCAGGGGATCGATTATGCAACTTTTAAACTTTCATTTCCACTTCCAATTTTTCTACATTCACCTCGCTCGTTTTTTCAATTTGTTGTGACAGTTAAAATGTCCAATTTTTAATATAAAATATACATTTCGAATAATTATTTGCTTTTTTAAGCTTTTTTGTTTCTTAGGTTGCAAAAATATAATTTCTCTAAGATTCTTAAAAACATTTAAAAAGATTTTTCAAAATTTCAGACATCTCAAATCCAAACAAATGATTTTTCAACTAAGTAGTTCAACTTTCAACTAAGTAGTTAAATTTTCAGCCAAAAATGTCATAGTTGATATTTCAATCAAAAAATATTTTAGTTTTAAGTCAAAAACAGTTAAATTCATCCACAACAACGAATTTTCAACAAAATTCAAAAAAGATGAATTCTAAAAGAAAAATGTAACAGTTGATATTTCTACTAAAAAAAATTAAATTTGTCCAAAAAAGATTTATTTTCAAGAAAATAGTTGAATCCTTAACAAAAATAGATTAATTTTTGACCGAACAGTTGCAATTTTAGAAATCTTGTCAAATATTAAATTGATTTTGAATCTTTTTAAACCTTCTGAACCTTCTGAATGCTGGTATCTTTTACAATCATTTCAATCTTTTGTTTTTAATTCTGCAATACAAAAAAATTGCCTTTAAATCTACCAGATTCTTTTCTGAGAATTTTGGAAATTTGTTGAAAGTGTTTTAAAATCTTCTTCAATTAAAAATTAAAAGTTAAATCCCTTAAAATTAATTTTACCAAGTTGAAAAATTTACTAAATTGAAAAATTTGAAAAAGTGAAAAATCATTTTACATTTTACCACGAATCTTAAGAAAATTTATTTATTATCCTGAAGCCGTTCAAAATCCTTAAAAAACTTCAAAATTTTGATTTCGAAAACATTAAAAATCTACACTTTGTTAAAAATTTTTTAAATGTTCTCAAATTAAAAATTCTGTCGAGCGAGAGGTTTGACGCCGAGGATGATTTTGTGCATTGCATGGCCTTGGTCGAATCTACCTTTATACTTGACTGTCAAAAACCCGCCTGAACTCGGTAGGCGGTTTCTGCAGTTTTCCTCTCCCCTGGCCTAATCGCGCCCAGAACGTTTGAGATACTCTTAAATGATTTAGAGTTGCTTAAGATCCCGTTTAACATCCTGAGAATGACTTAACATTTTGTCGAGAATTCTAGAATCTTCTAAAACCGCCTTGAATGTTCTGAGATAGTGGAAACTATTCTGTATTGTTTTGGAATGTCAGAGAATGTTTTGAAAAAAATATTCAGAATTGTTCACTTGGGTTAGAAATTGAAGGTTTCGGGTTCAGAAACCGAATCCTGAGCAATTTCATCGGACTCGTGTTACAAGTCCATTGTAACGCCTTTGTAGCATTATAACCTGGGTGAGCCGGTATTCATGCGTTTGCTTTTACGAGCGGTGCATGTCTCGTGCTTGTGCGCGCCGATTTATGCTAGCGCGCGACTAAATGACTGGACTGGCGTATATGTGGGGTAGTAGTTCTTGACATAAGGTTCGTTCTTGCAAGAATGCCTATGTACGTAAGCGTCCAGACTCACGCAATCGCTATTTACTTCTTGACGAATGGCAAAGGAAACCGTAGCATAGTTAGTGCCTGGGAATATTGTTTTCTTTCCAGCCAGAAAACCTCAAACTATAATGAACTTACAATTAGTGCGCGAAAATTAATTACTACGCAATAGATACAATTCCGAGGTGGAAAAAATTATATAGCAGTAACTCCAGAAGTCAACACACATTTTATAGAGCTCTTAGAAAATATTGCTGATTATTATTACTATTTGTTTTTTATTATTTTTTTGCACAAGAACGTTGTGTATGTTTTTGCAGTTTATTCATCTAGTAATAAAGATTAAACAATTTTTAACTGTCAATTTTGTAAATCAAAATTTCCAAATAGGTAATTTTATTTCATAATACACTTTATTTCTGAATATTCTTCAACATTTTTGATAAAAGAGAAAATTTCCATTGTAAATAATTTTTTAATATTGAGAAATAATTCTGTTCTTAAAACTTTCCTACTACACTATAATTTGTAAACTATTCCACACATTCAAAGAGATGAGAAAAATTAAATTATCTGGAAATCTTGACGGCAATTTTTTCTATTTTTCAGATTTTTTAAATAGTATAGGAAACATTCGAATGATTCAAAAAAATATTTAGAAGTTTTTAAAAAATTTGAAAAATAATTAAAAATTTGAAGACTGTGTCTAGTCGTCCCGAAAAATTGGGGGAGTTGGAAAAGGGAATAGACTAGTCGTTCCGAAAATTAGGGACAACTAGCCATTAGCCAAGCTTATGGAAAATATATGACTATTCATCCCGAACTTCGGGAATATGAGACACTTCGAAATTTTGAACAAAATGTAGATTTTTGAAGATTTTGTAACACAAAATGTTGAAGCCTTTTAAGAATCTTAAAAGGTTTCCGGGTAAGTAAAAAATTTCTTAAGATTCCTGGGAAAATTTCAAATGATTTTTTATTTTTAAAAATTAATTTCAACAGAGTATTTAAAAAGATTTTCGAACATTTTAAAAGATTTCCAACATTGTCAAAAAAGAATCTGAATTATTTTAGGGAATTTTTTTTTTATTTTACAGAATTAAAAAAAAATGTCTTATACATTCGAGTCATTTAAAAATATATTTAAAAAGTTTAGAAGTTTTAAAAAGATTAAAAAAAGTTTTTAATTCAAACAGATTTTAACAAATTTTTAACAAAATGTAAATTTTTGAAGATTTCAAAATATAAGTTTTGAGGCATTTTATGGATTTTGAAAGGTTTCAGGATAATAAATACATTTTCTTAAGATTCCTGAGAAAAGTCTAAATGATGTTGTAATACAAAAAAAATTATTCTGAAAGAACAGTTTAAAACATTTTAAAACATTTTAAAATATTTCAAAAGATCACCAAAATTCTCAAAAAAGAATCTGGAAGATTTTCAGGTAATTTTTTCTGTTTGCAGAATTAAAAAAAATGCTATGAAAAATTCGAATAATTTTAATAGATATTTAAAAGGTTTGAAAGTTTTGACAAGATTACACAATAATTTTGAAATAATTTGAAAAAATTAAATACAAAATGTAAATTTTTCAGCATTTCGAGAAATAAATTTCCAAGCTTCTTGAGGATTTTGAAAGGTTTCAAGACAATATAAAACTTTTCTTAATATTCTTAAGAAAATTATCAATATTTTTTAATTTTATAAATCAATTTTTAAAGGAAATTAAAAGAGCTTGCAAATAATTTCAAAACATTTTTAAAATTTGTGAATATTTTTCAAAATTTTAGAAAATAATTCGAGTCAGTTTAAAATATGCTATAAAATTCGTCTCCTTTGGTAGAAATTTCGTATTTTAGCTCAAATCGCACATTTTTAGTGAAAAATTAATCTATTTCGGTTGAGGATGCAACTATTTGGTAATATCTCGAACTACTTTATTAAAAATTCACTTTTTTGGATGAAGATTCATTATTTAGTTTAAAATTCATCACTTTGGTTGAAAATGTTACTATTTCATATTGAAAATTCGTCTTTTTTGGTAGAATATCAATCTTCTTGGTAGACAATTCATATATTTGGTTGAATATTTAAATATTTCGTTAAATATTCAACTATTTAGTTTAGAATTAATTTTTTTGTTGAAAATTCATATTTTTGCGTTATCAAGTTTAACTATTTTGTAAAAGATTTGTCTCTTTCAATGAAAATGTTACCTTTTCTGGTGAAAATATTACTGATTAAAAATTCATCTATTTTGGTTGAGGATTCAAGTATTTTGTAAAAAAATCTTGGCTTTTTAAATGAATTAAATTCTTTTTGATTTAAAGTTAAAATGCTATTTAGTTGAAATATCAGTTATTCAATTTTTGGTTGAAAATTAATTATTTTTTTATTATAAATTCAACTACTTGGTTAAAATTTGGATGCTTTATTTAAAAAGCACATTTTTGGATGAAGATTCATCGTTAAATTGGCTGGAAGACTAGAAAATTAATCTTTTCTGGTTCTGGATTAACTATTTTGTTGAAAATTAGTCTTTTTTTGGATGAGTTGAACTGTTTTTGATTTGAAGTTAAGATCTTTTTTGGTTGAAATATCTATTATGCATTACATTTTTCGTTGAGAATTCGACATATCCGAAATCATCTAAAATCTTTTTAAATTGTCTCAAGAATCTTACAAAGATTATATTTGTATAACCTTAACACAAATATACCTGAAAAAGTAAATAGATATTCCAAATTCATACTTGCATTTAAAATGGGTTTTCCCTCAAATATAAAAATTAAACGCGCGCGTACCGCGCGATTGATGATGCTCTTATAGTTAAAAATTGCTACGAATATTAGATATGCGCTTTTATCACACACATTATATCTCTAATTGTAATAGCTTGTCATGTAATAATTATCGCAAATGGATAAAATGCCGCATACCGTCGGAAATATATATAGTACTTTTTGCGTGTAGGTAAGAAATGCAGTTCTCGGCCTCTGATCGGTGGTTGCGGTCTACGCGACGCGAGGATGCGTGAGATGCTCGTGCGTGGGATAATCCTCGTTAGCATAGACCGGCATAGACTCACGCCTAAATCTGTGTGCAAATCCGTGTTTCTAATTCCAGTTAATTTCAATGCCTGGCTTATTAGTAATGGGCGTCTAGCACGTATTTCAACGTCTAATTGTCCGGCTTGCTGCCTATAATGGCTCCTTCGTTTGCCAAAGGACATTGGACAATAATGAAACTATATATCTAACGACAATTCAAGCCAAGCCTCTTTTGCACATGAACATAACATGTTAACTAGACACATTTAAAAATGAACATCTCCGACGATCTTATTACATCGCAGCTGCATTTATGGTACGCTTATGGGCGTTGGAACCAGGCACTAACCTCAGAATTGGATTGCTTCATTTTACTCCATAAATACTAGAATTATATCTTTGTTAGATACTTAGGGTCTATTCCTGTTTTGAATCAAGTCTGTATTCGGAGTGGAAAATTGGCTAATTTCAGTACTTTTTGTGTGAAATAATTGTCTCGAATGCTTGGGTAAGAATACAAATAAAAATCGTTTTACAAAAAAAGTATTGAAATTTGCAAATTTTCCACTGCGAACACAGACTGGATTTAAAACAGGAGTAGGCCCTGAGGATCCAACGAAGATATAATTTTAATATTTATGGCGTGAAATGAGGCAATTCAATTTTGAGCTTCGAGCCTGATTCCAACGTCCTTATGCTCGTGAATTTTCGTTTAATTTTAAAATGAAGAATTTTAGTGCTTAATGAGTATTCACGATGACTGTAGGTAAGAAAAAATTTGAATTCAGGAACATTTCAGGGAATTTTATTGGCCAGGGAAAGTCAGAGAATAGACAGGAATTATAAAGAAAACTTGCAAAAAACTCGAAACTGTTTTATCCGGGTTATAAAAGATTCTGTGTTAAAAATATTACAAGATTAAGACTCTGGTCTTTGAACATTAATGGTCAGGTAAAATGAAAAATTTATTAGGCAAAAATTACGGAATTTGGATAATGAACTTTTGCGGTCACCCTCATATAATATTTTCGTTAGTAATTTATATTTCCCTTATTTCTATTTCAATTGTTTTGCAGTTTCTTCCTCCTGATGATTGATTTCTTTGTTAAAAAATTTAATATTTGATTAAAAATGTATTAATTCCGTTACAAAATCATCCTTTCAGGTTGAAAATTCAACTATATTGACGAAAATTCGTCTTTTTGGGTTAAAAATTCAACTATTTTGTAGAAAAATAACTTTTTGCTGAAAATGCATACTTTTTTGTGTGTTGAAAAATCAACTGAAATCTTTCTATAATTTGTGTAATTTTAGCCATTTTGGATAAAAATGCAAGTGCTTGGTCGAAAATTAATCTGCTGTGGCTGAGGACTCAACTTTCTTGCTGAAAATTCATCTATTTTGGTAGAATTCAACTGTTTTTGTATGAAAAAGCTACTATTACAATAGTTGTTGAAAATTCATATTTTTCTTTCTTGGTTTAAAATTGAACTGCTGAGTTGAAGGTTGAACAACTTTGCTAAAAAATCCTTTTTTTTTGAAGATTCATCATTACAGTTGTTAAAACTTCACCTCTTTTATTGAATATTTGTTCTTTGTTTTGTTTGAAAATTAATTTTATTAACTGAAAATTTAACTATTTCAGTTAAAGATTCATCATTATAGTTGAAAATCTATCTCTTTGGTTTGAAGTTTTATTATTTTGTTAAACAATTATCCTTTTTAATTGAAAATTAAACTGTCTTACAAAACACTCGACTTTTGGCTTGAAAGTTAAATAATTTGAATGAACCTCCTTTCTTTCTTGACTGAAAAATCTTTAATTTATGAAAATTCGTCTTTTTGGTTTGCAAGTTCATTATTTTAGTTGAAAATTCATCTCTTTGGTTGAAAATTTAACTATTTTGTTGAAAATGCGTTTCTTTACTGAAAATTAAAATGTCTATTTTTGACTCAAAATTTGTCTCTTTTAGTTGGGAATTCAACTATTTGTTTGAAAATTAATGTTTTTTGTTGAGCATTCATCTTTATAGATTAAAAATTGAAGTATATTTTTGAAAATTTAATTATTTTATTGAAAATTCAACCTATTGGTTAAAAAATTAACTGTTTTGTAGAAAATTCGTTTTTCTTGGTTGACAGAACAACCCTTACATTTTTCGTTGAGAATTCATCTTTTTGTTGAAATTTCAATTTATCGGGTTTAAAAATAAACTGTCTTCTAAATATACCGTCTTTTGGAGTTGAAAATTGAACTATTTGGTTGAAAATGCAACTGTTTTTGGTTGAAATGCAAGTATTTTGTTGAAATGTCTTTTTTGTCGAAAATTTAAATGGTTTTTAAATATGTGTCTATTCAGATAAAAAATTTGTCCTTTTGGAATGAAAATTCATCCTTTTTTATTGAAATTTTAACTATTTTGTTACAAAGTAACCTTCCTCGATTGAAAATTAAGATTTTTGTTTTAAATTCGTTCTTTTGGATCTGAAATTTATCTTTCATGGTTGAAAAGTCATCTTTTCTGGTTCAAACAAAGTAAATAGATTAAAATTTTTTAATATTTATCTAACGTTGTTTTATTCCGTTTTACATAAGACCGTGGCTACGTGTACCGAGATTTCGGTACAAGTAGCTAGATTTTTTCGGTACAAATAAGGAGAGTTGGAAAAAGGTCTATTTGTCCCGAAATTTCGTTACATATAGCTGGATTTTTTCAGTACGCGTGGACACTTCCTTTGCATAAAGACATTCTATCTTTAAAATATCACGAGATTAAAATGCCGTTATTTGAATATTAATTGTCAGGGCAAATGAAAAATTAATCAGCGAAAAATCAGGGAAAAGTCAGGGAATGTTGAAAATGAAGTTTTGCGACCACCCTGAGTGTTAAAGTAAATTCCGTTTAGAGTAACCCCGGGCAGAGATTCTGATATATAAACCGGTCTCTCTAGACTTAGTTAAATCTCTGCAATCAATTCGATCCAGCAACCTCCCTGATTAATTTGTCGCTCTGCAAAAGATACATGAAGCCGGGATGCGAACGTGGGAAGTTTCTTGAACATACTTGAATTGGATCGATCCGAAGATGTGATTTCTAGGAAGTATTTTAGCTGGCTGACCAGGATGAAAGTCACAAAGTCAGAAATCAGAAAGTCAGAAATCAGAAATATAAATCTCACACCATGCCGGCGCTTGACTGTCCGCGGCGCTCCTGGACGTCGAATTAATGATTCCAGCCGTAAGTAACGTCCTAACGTCTCGCCTCGTAACCCGTTACTTCGGGAAACTGTTACTGCACAAAGGTGATTCACGCAGGAGATACTATCGTCGGAGGAAGTATCGTATCGCTGCGTGGCTACGCGCCAGTGAAGTAGGTATAGATTATTATACCTATACTACAGAAGATCGGCCGCCGATCGGCTTTGAACTCGCTGTGCGACTTTCTCGTAAACTTACATTCATCACACCTGTCGACCCTACCTGCCGCCTAAAAACTGCCTCTCGCCAATTCTCCTCGGCTGACACTAAAAGAGAAACCATCAATGAGATTGGCAATGGCATGGCGAGAACCATTGACGGACGCGTGGTCCAGACAAGTTCACAAGTGTCCAACTGTCCAACTGTCCGCGTCCCTCCTCATCATTCACCTTCATTTGCGATCAACGTGACACCTCCGATCAATTGATAAGAACTTGACGCTTACTGCGCTTTGAATTCTAATTTGTTGGAATCACTTCACTCTGACTGCAAGTCATTCCTAGCACAAGTTTACTAGCAATGACTATTGATGATGATAAGTTGGAAATTTTTTTTTTCATTTTCCAACGGGATCTTCTCTACTTACCTAGTTTGAACTCGAGTTCTTCCGATAACATTAATTTTCATAGCACTCTATAATCTCTATATTATAAAAAGATCTCGTCGACGCTTTGTCAAGAATTTCCCTACAACCTACCATCTACCCCTCCCTTCAACCTTCTACCATGTCTGACATACCCCTCATGACCCCTCTCTCTGCCACTACCTGTCCATTTACCCACTCTCTTATTAATTATACTAACCCTTCCCCTCTCCTACCCTACACCCATTCTACCCCATGCCGCCACCCTTCTTCCCCATTTTAGTTTGATGGTAACTAATTCGAAATAGTTTCCGTTGGTCTGTAACCAACTTCATTTAGGTTTTCATCATTCCCTTGAGATATAGCTGGAACAATCATGCTAAACTTTCTATCAGATAAGTTTATTCGGTCCAAAGTAGATGATGTATCTGAACAATTTATTATGTTCTGTAAAATGCGTGTTTCTTCTCTGGACTACATGTGACTGGTAAGAAAAATTCAGTTGACATCGAGGGGGAAACAACTCCTAAAAATGCGATCGGTCGGAGGTAGATTACCTAAGATGAATTTGAAGTACCTTGGATCACAAGTGGATTACCTAGGCTTACAAGTGGATTACCTTGGATTACAAATTGGTTATCTGGGATTGTGAGTGAACTATATGGGATCACAAGTGAATTACCTGGGATTAAAAGTGGATTATCTGAAATTAAAAGCGAATAAAATAGTATTAGGCTGGATTACTCGTATCACAAGTGGATCACCCCGGGTTATAAGCCTGGGATTACAAGTGGATTCCCTGTGATTAAAATTGGATTATCTGGTATTAAAAATAGATCATCTGGGAATATTTTGGATTACCTAGCATTACAAGTGGATAACATGGGTTTACAAGTTTATTGCTTCGAAAAACAAGTAGATTACTTGAGATTACAAGTGGATTACTCGAATTATTTAAATTTCCCTGGATTAAAAGTGGATTATTTTGTATTAAAAATGGTTTATTCAGGATTACACAGGATTATTTAGATTACCTCGGAAAGCAAGTCGATTATTTCGTTTCACAAGTAAGTCGTTTATCTAGGAATACAATATATTACTTGGTTTACTAAGATTACTTTGCATAACAAGTGATTTACCTAGGAATACACTGGATTACATAGCTTACCTAGATTAATCTGGATTACAAGTAGATTATCTGGTATTACAAGTGGTTTACCTAGAATTATACTGAATTATTTGGTTTACTCCGTTTGATTATATTACTCTGGCTTACAAGAAAATTTCTCTAAAGTACAAGAGGATCTAAGATAAAAAGTGGTTAACCGAGGATTATACTGGATTACTAAGATTAACTGGATTACTTAGATTACCCGCATTAATGAGATTATTTCGGATGACAAGCGAATTTTTCACGATTGCAAGAGATTACAAGTCTATTATTTAGGATTACAATTGGATTATCTGGTATTACACAAGAATACTTAAATTACGCAGATTGCTCTGGATTACAAGGTGGTAAGGCCGGATAAAAAGTGGATTACCTATGATTATACTGGATTACATGGATTGCTCTGCATTACAAGTAGATTACTCTGGATTTAAATTGGATTATCTGGAGTTACAAATGAATTATATGGGATTCTGCTGTGTTACCTAAATTACTCGAATTATCGCGGATCACGAGTGGATTATCCTAGATTACAAGTAGATTCCCTGGAATTACATGCTTTACTTCGGATAGCAAGTGGAGTACTCTAGATTATAAGTGAATTATTCGGGTTAACCAGTGATTTACTCAGCATTATACTGAATTATTTGGATTACTTCGATTACTTGGATGACGTCAGATTACAAGTGGATTATCCTGAATTACAAATGGATAACCCTGGTTTACAATTTATTTACGCTGGACTGCAATTATATAATCCAGGATTACAACCGGAGTATCTAGGATTACAAATCGATTACACAGGATTACGCTGTATTATTTGAATTACTTATTCTGCTTCGGATTCCAAGTTGATTACTCTGAATTACAAGTGGTTTGTCTAGGATTGTACTTGATTACTTATATTATCCGAATTACAAGTGTATGATATACATACAAGTGGATTTTCTGGTATTACAAGTGGTTTAATCTAAATTATTGGATTACACTGGATTACTCGGATTGCCTCTGATTGCCATTTCAAATAACCCAGCGTTCCGGAGGATTACCAGAGTTGTTTCCCGCTCCGTTAACATTGACTTAGTTATTTTGTTTTCGTAGTATTTCAAAATTCTTATAAATTCCTAATTATTTTTGTCACCCTCCACAATTAATGTGTTAGTCGAATAAGAATATAGTTCATATGAAGTTCTTGCTTCTTCCTTTCTTGCACATTCCCGTTGGTTTCTTTATTCTATCATAATGGATTTTCTCTTCTGCAAACACTCTTTACGTCCCTGAATTTCCTGACACACATTTTCTATCTTCATAACTCTTATTTTATGTTCATCTTTTAAAAAAGCTTCACTTTCTTCAAATGTTATTAAGTTGTCAGCATCTTGATGCGCTATATCCAAGATTTCCTTTTTTCCTTTCTAATACATTCTCAATGTTTCTGTAATTTTTTTAAATTATTAAATTAAAAAATTTAGACATCTTTCAGAATAACTTGACAAACTTTGATTTTGCAAACTATGTTGATTCACTGATAACTTTTTGCTTGGCAGAATTTTTTTGTATCGTAGATGCTATTGGTGAAATTTCACTTTTTTTAAATAAAAGTTATTAAAAGTTATTAGTTATTAGACCAAATAGTCGTTTCAAAGTAATAGAAATATTTAGGCTGTGTCTAGTCGTCCCGAAAAATATAGGAAGTTGGAAAAGAAGATGGACTAGTCGCATATAGTTGGTATTGGATAATAATATTATATAATTTAGAATATAATTATTAATCTAGGGAAAAAATCTGCTTTTTAATAAATTAAAAATAGAAAGAGCAAGAAATAAAATTCAAAAATAGGAACGGTCTCATGCTTTTTTAAACAGTTCTTCCATAATGAAATCGAAAACAACATGCTGATTGTTCCCTATCGAGATGTTACAAATTCTAGGAGGGACCTTAATTGGATTGAAATTAGATGAAGATCTTTCAATCAGATTTATACGGATTTATCTTGAAACTGTTTGTAACAATCAGTTGAATAGTGCTGTAGTATTACTAAAATTATCAAAATACCGATTTTTCTTCTTAAAGTTACTAAATCTCAAAAAGTAATCAGTGAATCAGAAATACCTGGAAAAAGGAAGAATTCCATCAAACAAACTTATCTCGAAATTTTTGTACTAATCGGCTAAATAGCGTTTTTGAATTTTGTTGCAACTCGCTACACGTTTCGAAGGCAATCCGCCTCATTCTCTTAAATAATATTTACCCGATAATAAAATTCATTGTTAATGTAATATCAATTCTCCTTCCAATAATGGATCATATAACGGCATCACAGAATCATCAACATTGTTGTATTCATGTACCTGTACGTGGCATCAATTCGAACAATCCAATATGTCGAATTTCGAAGATTCTACTTGATTTTTAGATCCACTTAGATTCTTCAATTAGGTTCTTTTTCATTTCGAAAAATCCAATGCTCCCAGCGTACCTAAATTTGTATTGAAAATTCGAACAAACAACACACCTCTAAAAACTGCGTGATAAAGGCGACTGTTAGGCACCTTATCTCCTTTACTAATTCAAGAAATTCAAATTAAATTCTTTCATAAAGTAAAATTAGCCTTTCCTTGCAGTTTCAGTTCTCTTTCAACAGGAAACATGAGAGAGGAACGTATTGAAAGAAATGACGCATTTCCTCTTAGGTAAGCATATTTGCTCATACATGTTCGATGTAAACTTGCGAAATATAGTGATTGACAATCGATGTTCCAGATGAAAGGGACTCTTTTTCAAATTTAAAATGAGAAAGTGTTTTATGAAAGGAAGAAAGATATATGAAGTTAGTAGACAAAAATAAAGCAAGACTGCAAAAGGGCAATAGAGAATGCAAGTTAAAGGGTATAAATAAGAAGAGAATAAGGAAGAGATAAAAAAGGAGTAAGGAACAAGGGCAATAAAGTACACAAGAAGGGATAAAGAAGCGGGTTGATACTAAAATATAAATTCCAGATCGACTTTGAAGTTTTCGCTACAGGAAAATGTTCCTTAACTTCATGTTTATAAAAGACCTCCCATTGTTTGAATACTTTCAACCCAAGAGCCATTATGATTATTACGAGCCCACTTACTTAACAAAGTCTTCAAAGACATTCAACGTTTCCGCTTAAGCCCACGCGAATTAAAGCATCGTTAAGAAAACCATGAGGCGAATCGCGGCACGAGCCAGAAACAACCATAGTAGTACTTGGAATGCACAGGAAGCGTGCCTTTAAAATATAACGTCTGCTAATGGCGTTTGGAGAATCGGTATGCATGCCGAGATTCCAGCTCATAAATGTTGGAAGGTTTTATGGGTTGACAAAGGCGACGCGTTCAAAGGTATCGGTATTCGATCGTTATGTGAGAGACTGAGAGTAGACCACCCTACTGAAGTCCCAGCGTCATCAGCATTAATCATTAAGGTATCGAGCTGAGTTTCGAGTTCACACAGGGGGGCCGCAAAACTTCATTTTCAAAATTCCAGGACTTTTCCCTCATTTTTCTCTGACCAATTTTTCATTTTCCCTGACCATTAACATTCAAAGATCAGAATAAAACAATTTCAGATTAAAATTAAAAAATCTCGAACAAAAAGATGACTTTTCTAGGATAAAATATGAAGTTACAATCCAAAGGGATGAATTTTCAATTAAACAGTTGTAATTTCGACGAAAAAAAACGAAGAATTTGTAACAAAATAATTGCATTTTCAACCAAAAAAGATTAATTTTCTATCCAAATAGATGAAATTTCAACAAGATAGTTGAATTTCTGACCCAAAAAGATTACTCTTTAACAAAATAGTTTAATTTTCAAGAAAATAATTAAATTTGCAATCAAATATTCAAATTGTCAAACAAAAAAGATTAAAATTAAACCAAAACTAGTTGCTTCTTCAACCACAGTGTTGAATTTTCAACCAAATAATTAAGTTTTCAACAAGATATTTATATTTTTAACCAAATAGTTGAATTTGCAAATAAAAAAGATGATTTTTAAATCAAAAATGGAAAAGTTTTTAAACAACAAAAAAAGAACGATTTTTCAACAAAATAGTCAAATAAATTTTCAACCAAATAGCTGAATTTTCAATTAAAATTATGCATCTGCAACAACAAAAAATTCATTTTGAACAAAGTAGTTGAATCCTAAACCAAATAAGATACATTTTTAACCAAACAGTTGCATGTTTTACCAGAAAGTATAAAACTTCTACCAAAAGATATAAATTTTTTAACCAAAAAGACGAATTTTCAAAAAAAAAAGTTGAATTTTGGATCAAAAAATTTCCGTTGAATTTTCAACACAAAATATGAATTTTCAACACAAGAAGTTATGTAATTTTCTACCAAAATAGTTCGATTTTCCACTCAGAAATCTGATTTTTCAATAAAATAATTCAATTTTCAACTAAATAGTTAAATTTTTAAACAAACTCTTGAATTTTCAACTACATAATATTAACAAAACTAACAGAAAGACGTATTTTCAACAAAGTAGTTTATCTTTCAACCAAAGAGATGAACTTTAAACTAAAATTATGCATCTTCGAAAAAAAAAATAATTTTTAACAAAGTAGTTCAACTTTAAACTGAAAAGTAGAATATTTCAACCAAAAAGACGATATTTCAACAAATAAAGATTTTCTGATCAAGAAAGAAAAAAAGTTCATACAAATTGTTAAACTTTCACGCCAAAAGACGAATTTTTAGTCAAACAGTGGAATTTTCAACTCGAAAATAAGAATTAAAAAAAAAAGTAAATTTCCAACAAAATGGTTAAGTTTTAAAGCCCAAAAACAATGAATTTCCAACTATATAAATGAATTTTTAACTGAAAATGATACATTTTTAAGGAAAAAATGGATTATTTACATTCTCAGCTAAAAAAATTGATTAAAGCAATAAAAAAATATTTTCCGACAAAATAGTTCAATTTTCAACTTAAGAAATGAACTCTTGACGAAAATGATGAATTTTGAAGTCAAAAGAAATTAATTTTCTGTCGAAAAAGACAAATTTGCAATAAAATATAATAATTCTCAACTAAAAATGGTAAATTTTTAACCAAAAATAGAATAGTTTAATTTTTAGTAAAGAAATAAATTCTCGTACTTAAAAACGAATTTCCAACAAAACAGTTAAATTTTCTACTAAAGAAATAAATTTTTAACCAAAAAGATGGATTTGTAACTAAAATGATAAATCTTCAACAAACAAATGATTGTTTAACTAAGTGGTTTAACCTTCAACCATGTAACTGAATTTTCAAACAAAACAGTTAAATCCTCAACTAGAATCTTCAAAACAATAGCTGAATTTTCAACCAGAAGATTTAATTTGGATTTTCAACACAAAATATGACTTTTCCACTATTTTGAAAAAAATTTTGAATTTGCAACAAAGTAATAATATTATTAACTAAAAAAATATAATCGGTAGGGGAAAGCAACTTAAAAAATAGAGATAGAAATACAAAGGCAAATAAATTACTCAGGGTGGCCGCAAACTTCATTTTCAACAATCCCTAACTTTTCCCAGAATAATTTTTCTTTTCCCTGACCATTATTATTCAAAGACCAGGATTTCAATATTTTAACACTTTGAACATGTAATCTTTCATAATCTAAATGACACAATTAAAATACAAAATTTCATATTTATTTTCTTTGACAAGTTATTTGAAGTGTTGATTATAGAAATTCCCTGACTGTTGCAAGATTTTTTTCAAAATCCCTAACTTTTCTCTGACTTTCTCTGGTTTACGATACCTTATAGACTATAATCCAGTCTCTTCTGTAGATTCTGCCTCTGAGAGACCAGGGGTTTCAAGCTAGTATAATTGACTAGAATAGTGTCTGTGTCGACTATACATTCTCTGTAGGCGGATAGTTGGGAAGCACGCGCGAGTTATCTTCGGGGTAAATGCAGATGCTTCGTACCTACATCTATCTCCTCAAGAATGGAACACGTAGGGCACTCGACAGTTGTTGACGGGAAAGCATTCTTCGTAGTTCCTTTCGAGGTTCGAAAATTAAGTTACTTCGCAATAAACAAAATCGAAAGATTGTTACACCATAAAGCTGCTCTGGCCTGAAGTTTACACAGAAAGCTCTAAACTTTTTGACTACAAAATTGAATAAAAATGCTGCAAACAGTTGAAAATCATTTTAACGACTACATTGATAATTACAACCACATTCATAACTATTCAAGCAGTTTTCCAATGTGTTGTGTGTTTAGCAATCTTTAAAAATGATACCAGGAATTTAGATATCGTCAGGATTTGTAGAGATATGTTGAAGTTTTCAAATTTAATTTTCAAAGCTGATAATATATGTTCTGAAATATTTTTAACTTATAGTACTTTATTTATGGTACCTTTATATATGTTAGACTTCAATAAAAGTACCATAATACAATATTTCTTATAGTCCGAAATAGTTCCGACAATATTTTCCTAATAAAGTGGAAATTGCGCTACCAAACAGTAGGGCGATTATTTCCAACAAAATGTCAGCAACATATCCGACTATATCGTAGGAAAAATTTACGACCCATTTGTACGATAAGCTGCCCGACTATTTTCAAAAAACTTTCTAGGTCATAAAAAATGTTCATAATGAGCACAGCCTTTAAGCATTGAAAGTGCTTTGTACAATGTTTGCAGTTCTTTATCACCATAAAGACTTCACCGGAAGAAACACGCTCCAGTGCTTCTTCAGCATAACAAAGACAAAGCACGAACCACTATTTTTCTTGCAAGTACCTTTCTCGCGAAAGCTTCAAGAGAAGCGAAACAAAGCCTTCACTTTCCCGCAATGACCCGAAAAAAATAATCGGAAATTTTCCAGGGGGAAATGTACTACTGGTTCAATACTTTCCCGTCCTGACGAAGAAACATAATAACTGCATTTGAAGTCGAAACGAGATGTTCAATGAAATGTGTTTACATCTGCACCTGTTAGCGTATTATAGTTTTTGATTAGAAAAGTACCGTTCTTGGGTAAATCAAACATGATCTATTTATTAGAACAAAACAAATTTTTTTATCTTTATTATTTACATTTAAAATAGCATATATACTAGATCCGACTTTGCTAATGGGGAAACTTGACATCTACTCTTTTCCTACCACGTTAAACTGCAATTCGGATAAATCCCCTGAGTGGCCTACCATTATTAGCTACGTTCAGGTGACTTATCCGAATTGCAGTTAATGGTGTTCTACCAAATCAAGGCAGTCATATATGAATTTGACTGATTCTACTGAAAAAATGTAGGTGAGGGTTTTCACAAGGATCGGCGATTCAAAGTTACTCTCCAATTCGGGTGAAGAAACATACTATGTACAAGTGCTATTCGATATTAGGAACTCAACCTGGAGAAAGATCAAGATCCTTATTCTCGTAGAAATGCAACATTTTTGTGCAGATTTATTGTTTCTTCATCAGGATCTCGATAATGGCTTAAAGGAGCATCTTGTTACTTTAGCATATTGCAAGATTGGTAATAACCTATTATTAGGAGGAGTATGAATAAAAACAAAATTCCGAAGGGTGTAGCTGCCACTTGTGAGCCAGTACTGGTACTACACTACAATAAATGGTACTGGCCCAGTACCCAGTTCCTCTGGGTCTTTATACAATTTTATTTAAATCAAATCTCGACTAGTACAAATAGTAGCGATCCCCATCTTGACTTTCTTATTTACCTTCCAACAAAATGGAAATTCATTCTTTCGCACGAACAGATATTGGATCTTCGATCGAAATGCTTGCCAGAGTTTTCTATTTTATCGAGCTAACTTTATTGGCGATTCGTCGTTGACTAGTCGAAAGGAAGATTCACGTGTTGCGAGATGGGAAACGCGCTGGCCCGAATCCAGTGAATGTATGCTACACACTCTGCATTAGCATTTCTCCTGTTTCCATTTTCCAACCACGGAAGTGACTCGAGACAAACCGGAGGTACGACTTTAAAAAGTCGCATTCTAAAGCCCATAAATCTCAGCAGTCAAAATAAAACCCTAGAATCTAGATAAGGTTGCGAATTTTATTCATATCCCTTCTCTTCTTTGACACTGTGCAATTATGAACAGTGCGAACAAAAATGAAACACTTGCGATTGTAATCACAGGGTGGCCGAAAAACTTGATTTTCAAAATTCCCTGACTTTTTCCTGATTTTTACCTGACCAATTTTTCATTTTCCCTGACTATTACTATTCAAACACCAGCATTTTAATCGTGTAACCTTTTGGTCATAGTATCTTTTACGAACGGAATAAAACAATACATAATGTTCAATGGGGAGATTATATTGAACCTCGATGAAAATAATTATTTGTAATGTTGGATGTTAATTTTGGCTTTAGGGTCAGAGTAAATAATTCAGTCAATTAAATAAAATTTCACCTTTGCCAGTTAAGTTGATTACATTCACAATTTTTATTTGTTGCTTATAACAAATAAGTTCATCCAACTATTATAAGGACAAACATTTTTCAATCTCTGAGAGAGAACTGTACCAAAGTTACCAACAATTTTTAATACTTAAGACTACACTAGACCCTTATGTTATATTTAGAAAACTTGATTTCATTAATTTGTCTAATTATTGTAAGGACAACACGCTTTTTTATATTATATTACAAATTTTATTAATGTTATCCAATTATTGTAAGGGCAACACACATTTAAATTTATGCAAATATTACCAAAGACATTTAAGATTGTAACAAACCAAATTTGAAGTAATTTTCCTATTTTTAAACAACATTCTTACACTGTGTCCCTGAAAAAACATTTTTGTGTAACTGTCTTTTCCAAAATAAAAATTAACCACTGATGAGGGCCGCCATTGTGCGCCGAAACGTTTGGTTTAATTAAAAATTAACTGAATTATTTACTCGGACCTAGAGACAAAATTAACATTCAACATAACAAACAATTATAAAACAATACAATTTTAAATTAAGACTTAAAAATTTGAAATTTATTTATTTATCTTAACGAAAAGAGATTACTTTCCCATACCATAAAATATGAATTTTCAATCCAAAAGGACGAATTTTCAATAAAATAGTTAGCTTCTCGACCAAAGAAGATGATTTTTTGACCAAATAGTTCAATATTTAGCAAATGGGTTGGATTTTTGACCAAATTGTTGAATTTTCAACCTACAAAGATGAGTTGGCAACCGAACGGTTGAATTTTAATTTCAATTAAAATTAAATTTCAATTAATTTTAATTTCAATTTCAATTAAATTAAAATTAATTTAAATTTAAATTAAAATACAACCAAAAACAGTTACATTTTTAACCAAGCCACTGTATTTTTTAATAAGAATTTGCAATCCAACAGAATGAATTTTTTGTTCAAATAGACGAATGTTCAACAAAACAGTTGAATTTTCGACCAAACAATATGACTTTTTAACAAAATACTTGAATTTTTAACTATAAAATTAAATTTTTATCAAAATACTTTATTTTTTTACCTACAAAGATGAATTTGCAATCGAACAGTCGGATTTTTAAACAAAAAAGAGTTCACTTCAACCAAAATCAGTTGAATTTTCAACCAAATAATTGAATTTTTTAGTCAACAAGACAACATTTTTAAAAGGCAGTTAAATCATCAATCCGAAAAGTTAAATGTTCAACAAAAAAATGAATTCTCAACGAAAAATATAATTTTTTAATGATGTTTCTTTAAACTGGCAATTAATGATAAATCAGTCAGTGGCTTTTACTAGTGAGAAAAATATAATAGTTGATATTTATAGCAAAAAAAGAAAATCAACACAATAGTTAAATTTTCAAACAAAGAGTGGAATTTTCAACAAAATATTATAATTTCGACAAAAGAGTTGAATTTTTATCGAAATAGTTGAATTTTCAACTTACCAAAAACGAAAAACTGAAAAAAATCTATCGAAATTGTTAAACTTTCAAGCCAAAAGACGAATTTTTTGTAGAGCAGTTTGATTTTCAAGCCAAAAATATGAATTTCCAACAAAAGAAATTTTATTTTATACAACAACAAAAAAAGATTCTTCAATAAAACAGTTAAATTTGCCTTAAATTTGGAACTTTCAATTTAAAACATAAATATTTAACAAAGTAGTCCAACTTTTACGCAAGTAGTTGGATTTTCAGTAAGAGAAATTAATTTTCAACCAAAAAAAATGGGTTCCAATCAAAAAGATGAATTTTTTAACTAAAATGATGCATCTTAAACAAAAAAATGATTTTTAAATAAAGTGGAACAATCTACAACGAAGAACTTCAATTTTTAATAAAAAATATGAATTTTTAACAAGTAATGTAATAGTCAATATTTAAACAAAACAAAATTTTAATTTCAGATTAAAAACAGTTGAATTTCACCAAACAGGTGAATTTTCAACAAAATAGTTCAATCATCAACCAAAGAAGATTAATTTTCAATGAAGAAAGATTTCAGTTCAATTTTCAAGACTAAAATATTAATTTTTATCAAATAGTTAATTTTGTTCCAAAATAGTTGAATTTTCAAGCAACTGCAAAATAAATAAATAGAAATGCAAGGCAAATGAATTACGAACAAAAATATGATATCGAGGTGGTCGCAAAACTTCCTTTTCAAAATTCCCTAATTTCAAAGACCAGAATTTTAATCTTATGTACCATATTTAACATAGAATCTTTTATAAACGGAATGAAAGAATTTTAAATTAAAATAAATTTTTTTCTTATGTTGTACCTTGGCAGTTATTCATATTGCTTCTTATAGAAATTATCAGACTTTTGCAAGATTTTATTCAAAATCGCTGACTTTTACCTGACTTTCCCTGAGCAATAAAAATCCATAACTTTTCTGTGATTTCCACGTTTTCCCGTCAATTATACTGTCAATTTAAAATGGTTATTGAGTGTATTTAAGAGAAAAAGAGTATAAATGTATGTATAAAGTTCATTTGAGTAACAAAATGTTGTTGGCAACATTCATAATTTATCAAGCAGACAACAACTGTTATTAGAAGAAATATTACTTGGCATTACGCAAACTCCGTGGCTCCTATTATATTATCCTTTTTCTCCACAGGCATAAAATTAAATTATCATAGCTGACATACAGATTCAAATCAGCGAATTATCAATCCACATACAAGTGGATCGATCCTTATCACGGTATCAATTTACAACATGCCACGAAGGTTTCTTGCAATAAATGGACCGCTCAATGCATCACACTGTGAAGCTAGCGAACAGAATCATCACGAGAAAGCACTTTGTCGCGGATAATTACACGCTTGGCACTGAGTGGAACAGAGAACAATGAGAAACTGTATATCTTTCTTTCCAGCTCTGACGTTAACAGAGATGTCAAAATAAAAAGAAATAAATAGGCGAGATTTTCTCCATATGAGGAACATAATTCAAAATGTTCTGGCTCTATTCTAAGAGACACTGGGAAATTTTAATAAAACTTTCATAAGAAGACAAAATTATTCAAAATAAGTTGTCCAAAAAACATTCCTTCTCATTTCCCGATTCTCGACATTTTTTCACCATGTTTCTGGTGTTTCACTAATATATTTAACGTTAATGAGAGTGTAAAGAATCAATTTTAAAAATGTAATTTTTCATGGGACTTACATGCTTATGAAAGAGGATGATTTTTTATGATATTTTTCTCGATAAGCATTTACTTTTTTCAAATTTTTTCTATAGATCTATAGAGCTTCATAAAATCCCAAATGTGCTTTCTTATTTTTTAAATAATTCGAATTTCGAGAACCTTTTTTTCTTTCCTGAATTTTTTTTTTCCTAGGCACTTACACATTATGCTGCCGCAACACTCTTCATTTATAAATACTCAATCTGAAATTATTTAATTTTTTCCGTTTCCAAATTAAATTTTGTCAATTTATAATCGTCTAAGTAATAAAAGGCTTTTTAAACATTAGTTTTAAAGGATTTAAACTAAAGTAAAAAAATTTCAAATTTTCGCAAATATTTCTTTAAATTGTTCAATTTAGAAAGCTTAAAAATGATAAATTTTGCAGAATCGTAAAAGGTTCAATTTGAAAAAATTTACATTAAAATTTTTAAATATTATAAAATTCTTTAAACTTGAAATTGCTCAGCTTTTAGGGTTTTCGTTTTCAGTTTGAAATTAACCAGTTTTCAAGATTTTGGTTTCGAATTATTCAGCTTACAAGAATTTGAATTGTGACAATTTTAAATATCATAGCTTTCCTTTGAGATTCCCATTTGAAATAAATTCGCAGAATATATAATATAAGGGTTCCCACAATCATTGTTAAATTTGAGACGCTATAGATTTAAAGTGATTGCATTTACTTAACTCCTTTATTTCTCAATTCAACAATTTTGAGAAATTTAGATATAAAATTAAATGCTTTTGTAAATTTCCGTCTAAAAGTATTCAATAAACAAATTTTTTAATTCGACTCATTTTCAGGTAGTAAACTTTAAATATAAGCATTCAAGCATTGTAAATTTAAAACTAAAAGTGCTAAAAACTGTAAATTCACACATGGAAGCGTAGCCACTAAAAAACATTATTTCATGTGATATACAGGTGGCCAGTAATTTCCGTTTTTCCCGGTATTCCCGTCCAATGGCCTCCCCAAACATATTTTACTCGAAGAAGTGACGCAATTATTATTTTTAGAGAGAGATTCTATTCTGGTAGATTTCACCGATGTCTGCCTGATTGGAATAATAAAGAAGCAAATCCCCGTCGAGTTACTCATTTTTCACGATGTTCTGAATAATAATAAGAGGGAATCATGGAATTTACCATGTCCACATGTCAGACTGGTGTTTCTCTTGTATACATATTCTGAGAGTATCCCTAGAATATACTCAATATTCTCAATATATTCTAAAATATCAGAGACTAATATATTCTCCCTTGTCAGTTTTGCATGTCTCGAGTCATTGAAATTCGCAGTGTGCTCTACCTCGAAGAGGGACAATGGGTAGGCAAGTACATATATACATACACATACACATTATACATTTATGTGTATGAGCATTCAAAGGCAGATAGAGTGCACAAAGCTACATTCACAAGTAGCAATATCTCTACAAGAAGTATTTGCTTTAGGTCACGGAAAGTGTACGTTTCTTGCGAAAAATACCAGATTGAAAAAATCCAGGTGGAAATTACAGTAGCGTCAGTACGGGTAAACCCCCGAATAGCTATCTTCTGTATCTAAGGGCCCGTGCATAAATTACACTTATACCTCGCTATAAGGCCCCCCGCTATTTGGCCATCTTCGCGCTTAACTACTTCTGTCTCCCCCCACCCCTACCTCCCTGTGAGTCCCTTGACAGCCTATACGCTCGGTGAGTCAGTGCTGTATCAGAAGTTGTTTACATAGCGCTTCTCTGGACGCTGCTGTGCCATAATGTGACAGGTTCAGAGACTACATATGCGGTCCTTAGTGTTGACATAAAAAACCTGCCTCGTTACTGGGCCACCAGACCCGAAGCTGACCTTACAGCAAGGTAGTGTACGTGAAGTTTTTTTCTGAAATTTTTAACCACGTACTCCCCTTTTTGAGGGTCCGTATTTTTTTTCAATTTATTTAAGGTTCATCTGAAAACAGCGAATTAACAAAGTAGTTTAACCTTCAACCAAGTAATTAAATTTTACACCAAAATATATAAATTCCGAACAAAAAAATATCATAGTTGATTCCTCTTCGTTGCAGCACCCTTGGAACCAAAATTCGTTTCTAATAGAAACCCCAGTTTTTTCTGTGAAGATTTCGATTATAAATCAAAAACAGGTTAATTTAACAATAAAGGCAACTCTTCAACAAAATAGTTGAATCCTGAACCAAAACAGACTATTTTTCAACCAAGTAGTTGCATTTTTAATTGAAAACGATAAAAATTTTACCAAAAGTGATGAATGTGAAGAGTGGGTCACGTGACCGACTTCCTACCTTACCGACACTTTTTTTATTTGTAAACTTATTATCACACGAAAAGCCACATCGAGTTGAAAATGTGGGATAATAAATAAGAAGCACTAAGAAACGCGGCTCTGGTCCTAAATTTTTATAATGATGAAAAAAGTTTTTTTTTGTAAATAATTTTTTTTTTTGCTTTTTTCATAATTATAAAAATTAAGGACCAGAACCGCCTTTCTTAGTGCTTTTTATTTATTATCCCAACTTTTCAACTCGATGTGGCTATTCGTGTGAAAATAAGTTCACAAATAAAAAAAGTGTCGGTAAGGTAGGAAGCCGGTCACGTGACCCACTCGTCACATGGCCGTTTAGTTGATAAGGAAAAAAACTTCATCTAAAATGTTAAATTTTCAAGCCAAAAAGAGAAGCTTTCTACGAAACAGCAGAATTTTCAACCAAAAAATAGAATTATCAACCAAAAAGATTAATTTACTATTTTAAAAAACGAATTCCCAACAAAACACAGATATTTTTATCTAAATAGTAGAATTTCGACCGAAAAGATTATTTTTCTACCAAAAAGGACAAATTTTCAACAAAATACAAAAATTTTTACCAAATAGTTCATTTTCAACCAAGCAGTTGAACTTCAATCTATCTACAATTAATGCTGAAGAAAGTAGTTCAACTTTGAAACAGTTAATTGAATTTACAACCTAAAAGGATGTACTTTGACTACAAACATAATAGATGATGTTTCAAAGAAAAAAGATATTAATTTTGAATCATTAAAGTTGAATATAAGTAAAAAATACGAATTTTCAAACAAAAAATTAAATTTTTAACTAAAGCAGATTAGTTTTCAACCAAATAGTTGCATTTTTAACAAAAAAATTGATTTTCTACCCATAAAAAAACAAATTTTAAACAAAATACATAAGTTTTCAAACAAATACTTAAATTTTCTACCAAGAGGTTTAATTTTCTGCCAAAAAAGTCGAGTTTGTAACAAAATACATGAATTATCAACCAAATACTTGAATTTTCCACTTCTCAGATAATAATTAATTTTTTTTTAAATTCACCTCTTTTTTTGAAAATTTATCTTTTTTGCTGAAAATTAGTTTTGTTTATTAAAAATTAATTTTTTAATCTGAAAACTTGACTATTCCATTTTTGAATCGAAATTTATTCTTTAAAAGTCGAAAATTCAACTACTTAGAAAATTTATGCACTATTTTCACAAAGTCATCTTTTTGGGAAAAAATCCAACTGTTTTGTTTAATTTCGTCCTTTTAGATTAAAAATTGATCTTTTCTGGTAGAAAAGTCATCTTTCTTAGTTGAAAATTCATCTTTCTTGGAGATAATAACTTATTTGGTTGAAAACTCAACTGAATTTCAACAAATTCGTCTCTTAACACGAAAATTTAAATATTTGGTTAAAAGTTCAACTATCTTATTAAAAAATCTTTCTTTCTTTGCTTGAAAGTTTAACTATTTGTTTGTTAATGAAATCTTATGAATTTAAAGGGCTTCATATTGAATTCAATATGGTAATTGTATTAATTTTATTTAAAAGAACTTATTTCCTTATTATGCACCTATTTTCGTGAAAAATCACCCTATTTCCCCTGTTTTCAGTGAATTTTGGGCTGCATTAGTTTTCGGTCTTTAACGAGTGTTGACAACGACGGTGGATCAAAAATAGCCGGAAATTGGTAACGTAGTGTATGGACAGTCCCTTAGTTCGCGCAAAATTGAAACGCGTATGGTAAATATCGAATTATTATTACTATTCATATATTCGCCAAAACTAACAATTGTCGGGGATGCTAAATTTATGAAACCATACTCAGTGTTACGCGCGCTAAATTGACTACAGCTTGACGAGTAAACTGTAAACATCTTAGACCGTGATATGGAGAGTAAAACTTGTGTCAAAGCGTTAGATGCTTTGGGTCACATAAAAGTGAAACCTGTCTATTTATAGACATAAGTATGACACGAGTACCGTGAGGCGAGCGTGTGAAAATTATGAGTGGAAAGATTGCTGGTACAGACGTCGACGCTGGCACATTATAATTTAGGAAAGATTCAACTACTATTTTCATTCACATACTATATCTCATTAACACTAAATTCGTCAAATCTTACAATTCTAGACGGTGAGAAATATATAAAATAATACTCAGTGTTACGCGTGCTAATTGACTACAGCTTCATGTTTAAACTTAATAAACATCTCAGACCAATATATGGAGGGTAAAGGCTCTGTAGTTTAATGAAACGTCTATCAACGATGTTTGCATGGTTAAATTCGAAATTTTGAACATTACTCTGAAAATCCCCAATGTTGTTTATATACTATATATTTCTTGTATGTGTTACAATTCCCGTCTATATATTCGCGTACATGGTGACTCACGAGAATCTTACATGGGAACGAGTTCCAAGCGTCACGTTTTCTCGACACGACACCTGACTGCACGGTCCTAAGGATAGGTCATCGATAATGTTAGAATCGCGGCACATCGGAATTAGAATCTCAGAAGTGACACTGTACTTCGTCGCGTAGGCCGGTCGAGAATTTATGAGAGGCGGTATGAGGTGCCAAAGGATATTCTTTAACGGGACAATGTTGACGCAATTATATGGGAAGCCTTATTTACCACGAGATCGAGCGGCTATACTTGTATTGTAGCGAATCTGCATTCGTCTTCCCGCATAATAGTTGCCCACGTATTGTGGAATTGTGCCATTGTTTGGCCAAATTTTTCTAAGTTATAATGACGTTGTCCCCAATCTTCAGAAAAAAGTCTTCTCATTGTGTAGTCAAGCAATTTAACGAAAAGGAGGGACTATTGACATTTTCGTAAGAAAATTGTGTGTGAAGTTTTGGCTAGTAGTGTGCCAATAATGTTCTGTACTGGTCTATTACTGGCCAAAAACTGGCGCAGCGCTAAAATTATACTGGTACTGAATTGGAAACAAGCTTGTAGTGTGAACCCGACAGTTGTGCTAATAGTGTTATGTACTGGTCAACAACTGTCGTAGCACTAAAATACTGCTGCAGAATGGCCGGAAATCAAGGAAAACCTGGAAATTAGGGAAGTCAAGAATTTTGAAAAAAAATTTGCAAACTTGACGGAATTTCTGTAAGAAGCATTGTACACAATTTAAGAGACTTAAAAAATATTTTAAAGGATATGCAATATTTTACGGTATCTAAAAAGATTCGAAAGCATTTGCACGAAATTTAAAAATTTTCAAAGAATTTTTAAGGATATTAATAATTGTGCGGGATTTAAAAAAATTGTTATGGGGGTTTAAAGAATTTCAGATAATGTGGAATGATGTTATAGGACCTGTAAGGTTTTAGGATATCTTAAAAGATTACAAGGAATTTTATGAGATTGACGAAAATTTCCATGATTTGAAGGGATTTAAATGGATTTTAAAAATTTTAGGGCATTTTGAAATACTCGAAGTAATTTGCAAGAGCTCTAAAAATATCTCAGGGCATTTTTAATAGATTTTTATAATTTGAAGTGATTCTTAAGGATTTAAAGGATTATAGGTTTTTTCCCCCCGAATTCCAACAAAATTTGAAGAGCTTTAAACATTTTTTAAGGGATTTCAAAGGATTTGAAATATTTAAGGGTATTTTAAATGATTCCAAGGAATTTTGAAGAGGTTTTAACAGCTTCAAGGGACTTGAAATATTTCAGAATATTTTAAAAGATTCCTAGATATATAAAATGTTAAGTGATTTTCAAGGATTTTAATGATTTTATACAATTCAAAAAAACTTGCATACAGTTGTGAAGAATTTCCTAGAATCTCGGAAGTAATGGAACGATTTTCAAGGATTCGAAAGGATTATATAATATAGAATCTCAGGAGATTTTATAATACTTCAATGGATTTCGAAGAATTTATTTACAAGAAGTGAGGTATTTCGTAGGGTTTCAAAAATTTAAAGAGATTTTCAAGTATTTTTTGAAACTCATTTAAATTCGTTTGGAATTCACCCTGCATTTAGCTTAATTAATCCAAAATGCTTTGAAATTATTTCTAATACTTTGCAATTCTCTTGATTATTTTAATTGACTTGCAATTCTTCGAAATTCATTCAATTATACTCAATTCATTATATTATTTTTTAGTTTTTGTTTCATTCATCCTAAAGTCTTTTAAAAGCCTTCAATACAAAATTTCTAAACTCATTTTAAACTTTCTGTAATCCATACATTTTTTCATATCATTGAATCAATATCTTTGATAATATCTTTGAATCAATTCAATTTTTATGGATTTAATCGAATTCTTCTCATTTCCTTTAAATTCTTTCAAATTTGCTCCAATTTTATTGAAATCTATAGCAGTTTTTCCAATTCATTTGAATTCTTTTGAATTTATCTTGAATTGGTTTGAAATCTTATGAATGTATCCTGAATTCATTAAAATTCACCTTTCATTCTTATCAATTTTACAGAATTAAAATTTTTTCAAATTTAAAAGAACATTAGTCACATTAGACGCATTTGTACACTTTTTGGGCTGGAAATTAATAACTTTTTGCAAATTAGATTGTGGCAGCCCTGTGAATAAAAAATAAAATATTTATAAATTAAAATTTTTTTATTCCATTTATAAAAGATTCTATATTTGAAATTTTAAAAGATTAGAATTTTAGTCTTTAGATATTAATGTTCAGGGAAAATTAAAACTAAGTCACGGAAAAGACAGGGGATTTTGAAAATGAAGTTTTGCGATCACAATGCACTGATGTGTGAACGCGTCAGTTGTTGGCCAGTAGTGTGCCAATATCGTTCTGTATAAATCTACAACTGGACAAGAACTAGTGAGGCATTAAGATACCACTGTTGCTGGTTTGGCACCAATATTATAGAGTGTAGTGTAAAAGCGCCAGTTGATGGCCAGCCCTGTGCCAATAGTGTTCTTTACTGATCTACAATTGCACACAAACAAGCGAGGCACTAAAATACCACTGTTGCTGTCCAATAGTGTTCACTACTGGTCTACAATTGGACAAGAACTAGCGAGGCAGTAAGATACCACTGCTGCTGGCTTGGCACCAGTCTTGTAGAGTATTGTGTGAAAGCGTTAGTCTTTGCCCAGTAGTATGCCAATAGTGTTCTCTACTGGTCTACAACTGGATAAGAACCAGCGAAGCACGAAAATACCACTCTTGCTATCCTGACACCAATCTTGTAGAGTGTAGTGTTGGAAGCTCTAGTCGTTGCCCACTAATGTGCCAATAGTGTTTCTTTACTGGTCTACAACTGGACAAGAACAAGCGAGGCACTGTTACTGGCCTGATACCCATGTTGTAGAGTGTGGTGTAAAAGCGCCAGTAGTGTGCCAATATTGTTCTGTATGGATCTACAACTGAACCAGAACTAGCGAGGCTACCACTGTTGCTGGCTTGGTATCAATATTATAGAGTCTAGTGTGAAAGCGCCAGTTGATGGCCAGCAGTGTGCCTGGAGTGTTCTCTACTGGTCTACAACTGGTTAAGAACTAGCGAGGCATAAAGATACAATTGTTGCTGGCTTAGCACTGTATACTATGAAAGCGCCATTTGATTGCCAGCAGTGTGCCAATAGTGTTCTTTACTGACCTACAATTGCACAAAAACAAGCGAGGCACTACAATACCACTGTTGCTGGCTTGGCACCAATCTTGTAGAGTGTTGTGTGAAAGCGCTAGTCGTTTCCCAGTAGTATGCCAATAGTGTTTCTTTACTGGTCTACAACTGGACAAGAACCAGCGAAGAACGAAAATACCACTCTTGCTGTCCTGACACCAATCTTGTAGAGTGTAGTGTTGAAAGCCCTAGTCATTGTCCACCAATGTGCCAATAGTATTTTTTTACTGGCCTGCAACTGGAGAAGAACGAGCGAGGCACTAAAATACCAGTGTTACTGGCCTGATACCAATGTCGTAGAGTGTGGTGTAAAAGCGCCAGTTGTTGGTCAGTAGTGTGCCAATATTGTTATGTGTGGATCTACAACTGAACAAGAACTAGCGAGGCTACCACTGTTGCTGGCTTGGTATCAATATTATAGAGTGTAGTGTGAAAGCGCCAGTTGATGGCCAGCAGTGTGTCTAGAGTGTTCTCTACTGGTCTACAACTGGATAAGAACTAACGACACAGTAAGATACAATTGTTGCTGGCTCGGCACTGTATACTATGAAAGCGCCTGTTGATTGCCAGCAGTGTGCCAATAGTGTTCTTTTCTGATTTACAATTGCACAAAAACAAGCGAGGCACTAAAATACCACTGTTGCTGGCCTGAGACTAATCTTTGTAGATTGTAGTGTGCACGCGCCAATAGTTCGCCAGTAAAAAACACAGGTATCATTACGGGGTTTTACAGTACTGGGGCGCTACTACTAATAAGGAGAGGTAATTTCATGATCAAAGTCGAAGGAAGAAAAAAACATTGTGTATTCTCAGCACTTTGTTACCTAATTGTTAATCGTGACAGCCACGTATCAAATAAACAAGCTCAAGACTGAGGAAGAGTCACGTGCGGCTCGTCTTGTTCGTATACGTATGCGACGCCGGAAAGAAAAGGAAAAATAGAGAAACAGATCCACGAGCAAAAGGCGGCAAAAGCGCGCACATATGTAAATGTAGGAAAGTCGTGATCACGGCTCGAGGACTCTAAATTATGCGAAACGTCGAAAGTGACGAGATTAGTTTACGAAACGCGTACCGACGCGAAGAGCATATAACCTGCTCACCATTCCCTTTTACGATCGTATTTACGAGCCTTGGAAGTCGGTTTTTTATCCCTTTTTTTCGGAGATCTTGACCGTGAAAAACTTACTACCTTCTTGTAAAGTCGCCGCAGAGAAAGCTTTATTGAACTTTTGGAAAGTTTTTATTATTTTATTAACATTCTTGTATCAGTTTATATCTTAGCATTTCACGAAAGGTGTCAAAGTCTACTTAATGTAAAGAAGTGTACAAAAATAACAACACAAGCAATTGTCACCTGCTGCCTTTTTTGCAACTTTTAATCAACGATTTCTTGTAGGATTCAAATTAAAATGCTTTCAGAATTAAATTCTAAACCTCATAGTTTACAATAGAATATTTTTCACATGGAAAACTTTCAAAAGTTGACAATTGTAAGTTTGCATTGTTACAAAATAAAATGATTTTAAACTTCAAGCATTGAACACTGAAGAATTTTGTATCAGAACCTTGACAATTTGTAAAATGTATATGCTGTGTTTTAGAATTCTTAGAATTCAGTTTCATTACATTTGCAAACCTAAACGCGGTTATATTGACACTACTTCAACCCAAAGGTGTGAATACCAAGAATGTTTCTCCTTATTTTGTATCTGGGTTGTCTTACTACTACTTTTTTTGATAAAATACAAAATCTTCGTTGGAGCCGTTTTTGGAAAAAAATATTTATTTAAAACAATCGAAATACCCAGTTTTTTAGAAACGAATCCAGATATGGAAAAAAGGAGTGCAAGATTGTACCTTGAAAAAAACTACTACAAAAAAGACACTCATAATAATTTTAAACTCACTTCTTTTTCTTGAAATACTACATTTTTTTATTTAAGAAGGTAAACATTCGTTCGTACTATTTTATAACAGACAAATATTATTATTTGAATTGGCTGAAGATATTTTTTTATTAAAACAATCTTAGCAGCTCATGATAAAAAGTTTTTAATGTTCAAAAGCAGGGGTCCGAACGAAATTAAGGGGCACTTTTTATATTTACCAATTATCTCTACAAATTTATAATAATTTGACTAAAAACTAAGCGCCGTATGAAAAAAGTATCAAATTATAATGAGACTACGAAGAAATAGTGTCAAAATGGTGTGGCAATTATGTTTTATGTAGAAAAGGACGAGAAGAAATACAACGAAACTTTCTTTATGTTTATTTTAATTTTTTCCGATATAAAACGTTAAGGAACCAATTTTGATACTGTTCCACCGAAGCCGCATTTTTTGTTAGTACTTTTTCATAATTAGCATATTTTTCAGGTAAATTATCGTGAATTTACAGAAATAATTGGCATTCCTATATTTTCTACTTAAAATCATTTCATTATATTAAGAACAAGAAATAAGAACAAAATATAGTGAAATTGAAAAAACTAGTTTTTCAAGAAATCAAAATAAGATTAAAAATTATTACGGGCTGTCCTTTGTAGACATTTTTCCAAATGATCAATATTGCTCTCTTACTTTTTTTCATAATTCGCTTCGTTTTCGAGAAAAACTGGGTATTTTAATGTTTTGAAATTATCTATACATTTTTTTCAAAAACAGATTCGGCGAAGATTTTGTTTTTTATTGAAAAATAGTTATAAAATGTCCCAGATACAAAACTTAAAAGAATCATTCCTGGTGGTCACACCTTTGGGTTCATGTCATTTCAATGGAACTGTGTAAAACATATACAAAACAATTCATTGTTCAGCATTGAAAATTAGAAAATCCAAATTCATTCAGATATTTCAGAAATTCGATTTTTAACATTAGAAAAATGGTTCATTTTTGCAAATAAATCAAACAAATTCAAATCTTTCAATCTTGGACACTTTCGTATTCAAAATTTATGGAATATCAAATTATACATTAACATTTTCCAAACTCAGTCGTTTCAAGTTTTTTTTTTAACTTAGCACTTAGTATCTATATGTAAAATGAAACATCTCCAATTTTATCCTTCAAGATTGAACTATTTTAAATCTAAACCCCTAGAAATTGAACCGAGAACATTAAAATTGTTCAGGAGAGATAAAAAGAACCCAAAAATTAGTTTTCGAATGTAATAGAAAATAAAAAGTCTCTCCCGAGATATGGAGAAACTGGAATGAACCATGAAAATACTGATTCAAAAAAAACTCTTCAGAAATTTATAGTTTTAGTAATTATCAAGGTTTTCTTTTAAGAATTCAAAGCTATTAAAAAATTGTTGTTTACATTTATAGCGTTGTCCCAATGAAATCATTTCTTTAGAGCGGAATATTTAGGAATCAATGTTTTTTCAACAATTTGACGCCTCTTTGTTTATAATTATGTATTTTAATCAAAATGTTATGTTGAAGAATATAATTGTAATGTGTAAGTTGAAGTTCATAAAAGAAATTATTACAGTATAATGTGTAATATCATGCGCTCTAAAATATAGATGTAAATTTACAACTGCCAATTAGTAAGTCAGTAAATGACACCTCATGAATTGCAATCTCTGAACAGAGATTGGCCGACTTCTCGATTTGTACTTTTATATCAAGATTCTGCATCTACCCACTGCTTTCGCGAGAAGGAACCGAAAAGTGGGAAAGGTCAGTGTGTCGACGAGATGCGCATAATCGACATTGGCGGCATTTTGCATTTGATTGAATTCACAATTGAGAATAAATCTTCCAAGAAAACTGTACTTTACTATTCTATACAATACTCGAACAAGCCAATATTCAAAAATAGTAATTATATTTATAATGTAATTCTAATAATAAACAGAATTAAATTGTTAGCAGCTTTGAACATTGTAGAGGCTACTTTAAACTCTTCTTTTTTCTAATTAATGTTACTATCGATAGACCTCGTTTTAGTTTTGATTTGTGCGTATAGCAGATTGCATTGCCACGCCTCTATAAGCGTCAATACCGATGCCACGAGGTGAAATAAAGTGCAGGCGAGAATCGAACGACATGTAATAACTAGCATCCGGCATAATATTCTAACGCATGGGTTTTCAGGTCAAGAAAAACCCGTAGACATTTTATTCTGCAATCCGAGCTCTCCTACATAATTGCAATTCTCACGATGGTCACGTTGACATTATAGTAGTTTGAAAACTGGTAAGTCTTCCTCGACTTTTCAACTATCTCAATTACGCATTCCATACCTGATCTCGTAATAGAGAACCTGACTTATAAGAGGACAATAACACAATTTAACTCAAATCTCGAGATAAAAAGTTTAAGGTCAATATTTTAATTTTGAGCGTGAGAAGAAAAATCCTCTTCTAG
>CAKNWT010088024.1:0-13591 GCA_932066315.1 Andricus coriarius | reverse complement strand
TAGAGAAATGGGGATTGAAAGAGATAGGAGACAATGGTGATTGACAAAGAGATAGAAAGAGATAGGTAGAGATAGACAAGGGATAGAGATGGCTTTGGAAAGAGATAGACGGAGATAGACAAGAGATAGAAGGAGATAGGCGGAGATAGACAAGAGGTATAAAGGTATAAGCGGAGATAGATAAGAGATAGAAAGAGATTAAAAAGAGGAGATTCAAAGAGATAAGCGTGGATGTGGATGGATATGGAGATAGAAAGAGATAAAGGAGATAGGCGAGAGATAGAAAGGGATAAGTAATGTTTATCCCTTCCTATCTTAGAGATAGAAGGAGATAGAAGGAGATAGGATTTCTATCTCTTTACTTCCAGCAGGGAGGAGATCCCATAGGGGTTCCAAAAGATTGTTTATATAAGATATCATCAAATTTAAATATTGTAGAATCTAAAAGATAAGAAATGCCTATTTTGAATTCTTCTAATGGTCTCTTAGTATGACAACCAATGAAACACCATTTGTCATCAATACTTTTTAATACCAATTCAGAAGGAATATTCGTGAATAAAGAAGTAACATCTAAAGATGCCATAATATAGTTATCAGGGATTATAACATTACTAATGCGTTAATGAGTTATTTACGTTATAATTGTAAGTAGGTCTGCGCACGCTGATGATACAGAGTTGTTAGTATTGGTATTTCCACGATGGATTGTTGTGGTTCCTCCAATTATTCGCACACAAAAATAACAGCTTTGAATAAATAATTTTAACTAAATTCCCACACGATGGGTTAAACATTTAAATTTACTTTTTTGGACATTATTTTTAACTTAGTTTCAGGTAAAACAAATTTTTCCTTTTATATATCTTATTTCACTTCATTTCTAACATAACCTTCAAAAAACGTAATACATTTAATCGTTACTATTTTTCATAACAGGCTAATTTTACAACTAGATTCAAAAATTTATGACTGAACAATTTTTGTTTCATTCAAGAATTTATATTTTTTATAATTTTTTGCATATGAACGAGCAACAACAACAATGCCTACTCATTATTGTTGTTCAACTTAATTTGAATTTTTAACCTGACTGTATTGGTAAGCTAATTTTTAATCTTTTAGGGCTTTTTTGTCTTGTTATATCAATTTATTATTATTACTATTTATTTGTATTTATATTTTCGACCAATTTTGAATCTGATGAGGAAACTAGTAAAAAGTTTCGAAACGCTATACGATTTGGTTTCGTTTTTTTGGTCTTGACACAATAAAATACAATATTTTTGTCTGAAAGCAGTCGTTTTGACTTTTGTCACCACTTTCTTCAATATTTCGTACAGTATGTACATTACCAGGACAGCTTCATGATTTCGCCTATTATTACCAGGACAGTGCCATTTTGTTGCCCTCATTAGCTGGATTGGTCTTGTCAGTGTTTCTGTCAGCGATTTTGCTAATCATATTTAATTGAAAAATCTACACCTCATCTCAAGTTTCGAGCGGGACATTAGATTCGCTTGTGGTTATATTCTTCACTTCCAACCCCACCTATCTCGAAAACTTTTGATTTTTTGGACTGGTACACATTTGCATTTTTTGATCAGGAGGCTTTCAAATATATCACACTGCAATTTCAGCCAATTTGACCTGGGCTGGATTTATATGTAAAGTGTGCGGGGTCCTTTTTTGAAGCTGGTTTTGTGGTAAAGGTAAAGTGCAAGGAGTTTAATAGTACTCTTCTGCTTCTGGGTGATATTAGTATAACATTATAGTATTTTAACTTGTCAGTTAGTATTTTTAGTTATTAGTTATTATTTGCTATTAATATGAACATAAGCATTAAGTAATATTACTGTGCAGCATGGAATTTGTTATAATTTTTGTAATCAAATTCCATTGCTGATGTAAAATGAGATGCCAGCTTTCTGAGATTTCGCGGTTAGGATTAAATTTTAGAATGCAAGAGCGAACTGCCCTGTTGGAAGTAAAAATATTGAAAAAGATATAAATTGAGGGACAGGAAAAGGTAGAACTATTCAATCTCTCTTAATGGGTAACTTTGCATCCCTAAAACGCTATCTTTTCCTATCCCTAATCTCAATACTTTTCTATCTCTTTCTCTATCTTTCGTACCCGAGGACTCTTATCTTTTTCTTTACTTCATTCTATCTCTTTAATATAAATTTGAATCTTTGTCCATCTTTTTTTCTATCTTCTGCGATTGATTACTCTTATCATTTTTTATCTCTCGAAATTCGGGAATCCATCGAGAAGTTAGGGAATTCATTTTTTTTTTAATTTGATGTTGACCACGTACCGAAGCTTTAGGCTTAGAAAAGTACGAATTTTGACGATTATTTAATTCAAATTAAAGTCAAATATAAATTTACCTATTGTAACTAGCTAGGGATTTGATCCCATTTATGTCCCGGGTTACCCCAGGGATATCCCAACGAGAACCCGTCACGATATTTTGCAACGCAGAAATTTTGATGTCCGCAAGATATTCGGGATGTCTATGGGATGTTTCTGGAAAATTCCAATGTTCCACATGAGATATACATAAAAAATTTAAATATCCCACAAACGTCCCATAGACATCCTGGATATTCCTGGGATAAACCCGGGACATAAATGAGATCGAATGGGACATCCCGGGATATCCTATTGCTGTGAGGGATTACAACATGACGGACGACACAGGCGGTCAACCTGAATGAGGATCCAAATGGATGGACGATATTTTAAATTTGCAAGAGGCTATAAATATTAAAGGAATTTACAGCCAAAGAGTCGTGCCTACACTTCCCTTTCTTTTGGAAGCTGCGCACAGTGTACTGCCTGGATTGATTAATGGAGAGCGTTTGATTCATCCTCCCATAGACTTATCATCTGTCTGTTGGAAAGCTTGAAGGTTCATCTGCATACAATGAGATGCATAGAGAGATTGATGCCTCTTCGGAAAACCAGATTTTCTATCTCATCTGGAAAACATTGTGTGACAACTAACGCCCTTTCCGGGCGGCACCTTGAACCCTCTCCTCTTTTCCATCACATTTCTGCCACTATCTCTCGCAGTACGCAACTCTCGTAGATCCCTCTGCAGTGAGCCTAATCACCGCAAGCATAAGGTTATTCATGTATTTCATATGAATGAGCTGTATTCTATGCTTCTGGAGCAAAGTAGCTTCAACATGCTCTGAGGATCGTCGTGAGCTACAGACGAGAGATTGTTATGGACTTTGGGTTGGACAAGTGTCCTGGTGTGAAGGAGTTGATTGGAACTTATCTCTCTTTAATTATTTTGAATCATAACAAATTTGAAGTCATTAAACTGACGACATGGTAATGCTTTGAAAAAAATTTACATTATTGCCATTTAATGCGAATCGGCTACCCACCAACTTTAATGCCATACAATGCTTTTTACGGAACAAATATTGAATAGGATCAGTGCCATTCAGTGCGCTTCGAAGTTCTATCGTAGTTTCAACTCACAACAATTCTGAATATAGTTCACATATACGCTATCGGAGGGGTCCTTCAGTCGATAACAGTTAGTGTTAATGGCTACGGATCCTGTAGACACACGAGGATTTCGCCAACCCGCCGCGATTCTGTTGTGACCTGTGAGCACTATCGCACGGTCGTGTGACGTGGCCATAGGTTTGTTTTACAGCATTTATACTAGGAGCCAGTTTCAATCTCGTGGAATGCAGTCGCTCCCAGGGAGACCCTGCGGTAGTCGTTTAACCTATTTTTTTCTATATATCTCTCTCTGTTATAAGAAAATCTCACCGCAACCCCCCGCTGTGGCAGGAATCAAGGGCCTGGCGCGACAATACCCTAAGTGTCACATTGGCCTATGTGCCACATTTTTACCCCAGGTTGTGCTAAATTATTATTCGCCCTACCATCCCTGGCATTTTTTCATCCTCAGTCACATATCAATAACCACAGCTATTATATGGCTTTAACACAGCTGCCGTCGCCTAGTATAGCTTTTGGCTCCAACATTATATCATTTTACCCCAAACTTATGTCATTTTGTCCCAAAATCATGTGGATTTTCCTCCACCTCACGCCGCTTTGATCCAACCTCCTGCCGTTGACCATAACTACTTTTATTTAACACATTTTCAGCACTCACGCCCTTTTGTGTGCCAAAGCCCAGACTGTGTGGGGATCGAGACCCCCAACCACCTCCTACCCTCCACCAATGCACTCACTACTACTTACCTTATCTGACCCCTTTCCCCTCTTTTGTAGGGGCAGTCACAGATACCACCTTTTCCCCCTCCACTCTCAGATACAATCTTTTCCTAATTCGAATTAAGATACCACTTTTTGTGACCTGTCGCTGTGACAGGAATTGCCGCATAACTTCAATACCATCTAATGTCTAACAACTCAGATCCTCATGTATAACCTCCGAGGGTCTCCCGCCCAAGCATCCTCCAGTGTAACCTCTGAGGCCCTCCTTTATTACTTAATATAAAAAGTAGTAAATGAAAATAATAAATGTCTTTGGTTTATAATTCTCCTTTTCATCGTTATTTACTACTGATTCCCTTCCCCTTTCCAGTGTTTTGTAGACATTTTTAAAAGTGATTTCCTTTTAAGGTAAGTGTCCCAGTAATTGTGACAGCCCGAGACATGGTAGAACTTGGTGACAATTTAAATATATTGTTAAAAAAAATGTTACAAGTAACATATGATGATAAAACCCATTTCTTTTTAGGATTTTATATAGTCAAACGGAACTTCAAATAATTAAAATTAGATAAAAAGCAAGAAAAATGGCGTCACGATTACTTGGACTTTGACCTTAACATCTTGAAATATCTTGATCTATGACTTATTTGAAAGTGGTTGAGAAAAAATGATTTAATACATTATCATAATTTATGATGGAAGGTTTCGAGTTTGTGTGAAGTTTGACCCATCCAGTTTTCGTCAATTCTCGAAATTTTAAGACTACTGAGTCAGAAAAAATGATTTTTACGAATATGTCTGTCTGTTTGTAGTCTGAAGACGCGACAACTTTCGAAGAAATTTTTTAATCAAAATTTCCTTCAGTATACATATGGTGGTCCAGAAAGATAAGGCAGGTTCGTTACCCAGCCTTCTACGGCCAATATCGTATTAATGGTTTTAGCAATGAAAAATAAAAATGGGAAAATTAAAAATTCAACTTTCCCATGAAACCACACTAAATACGACAAAAAGTCCAGAAACAAAGTGATCACATTTAGAAAGTTCTACAAAATTTCTTCAAACGGTTTTTTCGATAGGGATAATTGTTTTTGTTTTAAATGTGGAAAATGCATATAAAAATAAAAATTTAAAGTTTCTAGCTAAACAACGCAAAATGTGGTAAAAAGCCAACAGCAAAGTTCCTCGCACTAACGGTCGTAGTGGGGCGGGAGTGGCCCTGTTCAAGGGAGGGAATCCTAGCATGATCCAATAAATACATGTTTTATCGAAAAATGTTATTCACTTCCCAAAAAATCAATTTTCAATAAGACGGTATCATAGTATGACAGACGATATTTCGCATTCAGGTAGTGATAAATAATCAAATAACAATTTTCTGCTGTTGAGCCATGAAGATATTGAATGAAATTCCTTTTGTGAATATTATAAAAAAAGCTTGATCACGAAAGTCTTTATTTTTAATGTATATGGAAAATCAAATCATAAAGTATTGCCACCATGCAAAGTACGATTTCGAACAAATACTTTTAACTCGATGTGTATTTAAATGTTTTAAAATTTGCTAATAATAAACCCCATTTTCAAAAAATTGTCAGTTTCCACCTTCTGCCTTTCCGCATTTCATACACTCTAAAAACAGACTATTGACTGTCAAACGATTCCTTTCACTATTAAAGGATTTTCCATTCAAAAATGGCATGAGAGGAAATCCTTTCACAGTTAAAGGATTGTCGTTTCAAAAGCTATCCTTTAACTGTGAAAGGATTTCTTTTTGCATGATATTACGTGCAAGAAATGTACAAAAGACGAATTTCGGTGAATGTGAATATAAAGTCGATAGTTACACAGGCCGACAAAATTTTACCAAATGCCAGAACTAGAAACCAGAGTATACTTTTCTGAAGGTTTTGAGTGCGTTGAACCCGAGTCTGGCCTAAGAATTGCTCTATCGCGTCAGAGTTTTCAGATATACCTAACATAACAGTGCGAAAATCGCGATTTGGCCTATATTTGAGGTTACGTAGCATCGCGATATTATTTTTTTCGAAAAATTACAGACAGAAATAACTTATAGTATAAGCCTTACCCTTTCAAATGCACTTTGGTTCGCTTAAATATTTTAATTGGAAAACTGTACATTTTCTCGCGTTTTGTTACAGTCTTATTTTATTGTTTGGGGGCATGCAATAATTATTTTATCCCTTGCTTTAATATAACAAAGAAAAAGTTTTAGGTTTTAATAAATCTAAATAAAAAAATTGCAATTTTGAGGCCTACCTACATTTTGGATAAAAAACATAACATTTAATGAAATTTAAGGACGCTTTACACAATTATTCCACAAAGAACGTCCTACGAACTTTCGAGTGCCAAAAGCAATAAAAACATCATTTATAGTTCGATTGTCAAACGCGTACAGAAGCAATGAAAACTGAGGTTATCTGGACACAAAATTTTTGGTTCAGTACACGCACCTTCCAATGTTTTGCTAAACGAGATTCAATCATGCGCAAGCGCACTTTCTCCGCTAGCCAACAAATGAAATCCTTTAATAGCTAAAGGAATTCTTTTCAAAGTCAAAAGAAATCGTTTATCAGTAAAACTACTTCCGTTTTGCATTTAACGAATAAGTCTTTAAACAGTGAAACGATTCTATTGATGGACAAAAGAAAGCTTCTTAATTTCAAAGGACGCATTCTGAAAGGAACGTAATTTTACTTTTAAAGTAGTCCGGTTACTGGAAAAGCTAGTCAAAGCTACGTCCATTATTTTTTCTGGTATTTGGAATTAAATCCAAAATTTAGACAGCTTATCCATTAATAAATTGAGTATTAAATTTGCATACTGATCAATATGAATAAAATATTTTTATTTAACAACAAAATGTAAATTTAAATGTTCATTTGACTTGATTCGAGTCAAGGTCATTTTTTCACGCTCAGCAGTTGGCAGCGTCACAGCATGTCGAGTACGTAAACATAACCTGAAATAAACCGGCAAAACATTTTTGTTGAAGAGCGGCATCATGTGTCCGCGAGATAAAAAGGGACGAATAATTAAGAAATCGGAAGCCAATCGGCGAGAAAAGGTGCGTGAGGTTATAAAAAGAATAAATAACGAAAATAAAAGTGATTCGTTGGACTGCCAACCTTAGTCAACACCACACCGTTATCGTCATATATCACGTCTGTATGTTTTGCTAAAATTAACCTCAAATACCCTGGAAGCAAATACAAATGAGCAGTAATTCAAATTTCACATTATATTTACTGTCTCCGAAACAGTTTTCCTGACAATTTTCAACGTATTTTAAAGCCGAAATTAATCATTTTTGGAGCCCGCGAAAGGACTCTCCATAAGATCCTATGTTTTATGACAGGACTTTAAACAGAGTTAATTCAAATTGTAACCTGGAGAGGGCCCCTAAAACATGCATTATGCGAAAGAGGACATATTTCTCTGTAAGAAAAAAATAATTTTTATGACGTTTCAATGTGACCGGTCCAATAGCCGGACTACTTTAATAGTCTTTTCCTTAGAGTGTATATTAATTATATTACGAACGTTAGACTAATTTTTAAAACAAAGAGTGAACAAGATTATCGATAATTATGAATAAATATTTAATATCTTTCGATCAACTTTTCCTCCAAAATTGAGGAAAAAATATTTTTAAATAAATAAAACATGATAATTATTCTTATATATGTCGTGGGCACTACATTATATAATTTTATTCATTCAGTATTTTCACAATTGACTTCCATTTTATTTTATTCTATACACATATGCCAGTTTTGGTCACCAGGAAGAGGTTATGAAACACATAACATAAAATTATTGGTAATTCGTATTCTTCTTTACCCATCTTCAACATTAGCATACATTTTATGAGTATTGAAATATTTCTATATCTTAAAATTCCAAAAAAATGTAATTCTAAAATTTTAATTTTAAAATCACTTACTTTTGCCGCCTTACTTATCCAAGCTAGCCGTAGAAGCCTACTTTTCTAGCACCTCATCTTCTTCGGGTTCGTTCAGGTTTCTCACCAAGTGCACTCGGGTGCACTCAGAGCCGTTCAGCGGCGCTAGCTGAGTGGGCGGATCCACCCGGGTGAACCGTTCAGAAATCACTAGAGAAACGGGTGGGGGTCACTCGATGGGTGACTATGGGTGTTTTCGACTCTGAGCGTGCTCTGAGCGCGAAGGGGTGCTCAGCTATTTTGTTTTGAATTGCAGCATTTTCTGACATATGCATGCGCATTAATCTATTTTGCGGCTTACTGGTGATCAGCTGACGGCCCTTGCAGTTTTACCGTAGAGCACCGTAGAGGGAAGATAGGTTGCACTTTACATACGTGAATATAAAGTGGCCTGTTTTTTTTCAAGCCGAGATCCATCTTCAGTCATCTCATTATTCTCCTTGAAAGACTCTTTACAATTCCACTATTTGGTTTTTATTTTCAAAAAGTAATTGACGAATTATGCAGTTACAAAAAATTATGTCACTCTCAATTTATAAAATAGCTTTTAAAAATAAAAACCAACGAGTGAAATTGTAAAGAATCTTTCAGGGGAGAAACTAAGCTATAGATCATTAAAACGAGGTGAAAATTTCTAATTTTTTGACGAAATAAAAAATCCAAAATGTTGAATGTATAACGATTGCTAAATAAATAATTATAAGTCAAATAATTTTTTTCTCTATATTAGATCCAACTTTCAAAATTTATCAACATTTATGAAAACTTATTCTTTTATTTATCCAATTTCATAAATTTCAATTTGAGGTTATATTAAAGGGACAATCTTTAAAATTACATCCAGAAAAATCGTCCTATTTTTTGCTTGATGCTCCACGATGGATTTGTATACGTGAAAGGAAACAAACAAGTTTTGTTCCAAAGCTAATTTTTAGTATAATTTCTTGAAAATAACATTGAATTCTCGCGTGATTTCCTCGTTCATCTGCTCGAAAAAGCTCTATAAGATTCTCGTCATCGTCGTTTTGAAAAAGAAAATCATAGGTACCCAAAATTATCGCTGGATCCAAAAGATCATTAGGATTCAAATCATTCACATTCGCGCACATTTTGCATTTTCTTCACGCTCTGAACTTTCGCTCTGGCCAAAACGACGGAGAACGATCTCAGAGTACGAAGACGGTTTGCACGTATCCCTTGCCCCAGAAATTTGTACAACACACAACCATTCTAGATTATTTTCACCAAAAACTACAGCAAATATCACACTCATGAAATTTTTGTAATTCCACAACCAATAAGAGGAGACTATTTTTTTTAAATCGGTTGAGAAACCCTTCACACTCAGAGTGCACTCTGAGCGCTAATATCGAAAACACCCTATTTCACTCGTCAAAAAAAGGTAGGTGGATGCGAGTGAAAACTGAAATTGGCGGGAAGAATTAGCGAGAAGTTGGAAATTGAGCATATTTGAAATGAAAATTGTATAAAACCCGCGGTAAAAAGAAGAGTGAATTTTGAAGAGCGTAAAAAAGTATATGGATATAGAATTCGCACCCGGGAACAGTGATCCCAACTTTGGCATGTTGAGCTACTGCGCTTGCCCGGCGCAGCGGCCCTCATTGGTCGCTGTTGGCGCGCGATTTAAGCCGGGTATAATTAACAATTATTGACATTAAAGAAGATCATTGTTATAAATCGCACATTATTTTTAAAAATTACGTAGTTTGTGATTCAAGGTTAGAAAAAAATGCTAATGCGTATATTTTGTTAATAATAGCATATTTTCTTTGAATTTAAAAGGTAAATTTATATTTTATTAACAAAGGTTTTTTAAGAAGAAAAATGTTTATTAAAAATTTTTAAATACCTATTTATAATATTTTTGAAATTTTCTATACAATATATATTGACACACCCTATAAATACATTTACGAACTTGAATGTGTTGTAGTTCTTATTTCAATATATTTTATTTTGAGTATATTGTGCAATTTATAATTACTATCTATTTTAATTTCAATAACGGTTAATTATACTCGGTTTGAATCGCGCGCTGACAGCGACCAATGAGGGCCGCTGCGCCGGGCAAGCGCAGTAGCTCAGCATGCCAAAGTTGGGATCACTGCCCGGGAATCACCTCGTTATTTTGGTAGAAGACCAAAATCCCATAATAGTGAATCCTATTATTCTCACTGGGGTTTCCTTCGGGCCTCAAACTTTCACTGAAATTTCCATCACAATTCCACTTTCCACCTCATAATCTCTATCTTCATCATCACTTTCTAAGATTGTTGTGAACATCATCGTTTGTAACAATAATTGGTTTCATGCAATTGCAGCAATAATAATTTTCTTTTGCTGCATCTCCATTATATATTGTTATCTGGAAAAATAGCCTGCAGTGGGACTCGGATTCGTTAAGTCGAACGGACCTCTCTTTCTACCATGTGAGATAGACAACGAGACGCGATCGAAAACGAACCGATGGTTTCGAAAGTTCTCTTTCTATCGTATATGGTAGACAGAGAGGGTCTCATAGTTTTGAAACGATAAGTACGATTTGTCGTTAGAACACCATCGGTCCCTCTCTGACTACCATATCTTTATATTCGCGCCAAAGCCTTTCACACGCACCCGTTCAAAGAACATGCCACTTTGTAGTTCACTTTCGTAAACCACGCCCCTTTTCCAGTTTCACCCACCGAGTGCACTTGGTGAAAAACCTGAACGCTACCCTGCGGGGCGATTTTGAGTGGTCAGCGCGCTCAGCCGATTTGGCCCCTTGCGATTTTTTTTGTGAGGTCATTTGAAATCACTCGTCTACGCAAACCGCCCAGGGACCCAAGAAGACCTGAAGGCCAACATTCGCGAAGAAACTGCCCACATACGCGTCACTATGCTGGAAAGCGTCATGCCGTTGTATGCTGCCGCACCCTGTACTTGAAAATGTATTTTCAGCTATTACTTCTATATTGAGTCTTATTGTCAGAAATAAAAATTCAATAAAATCGATGAGCATATCAATAAGAAAAACTTATCAAATGCAAATTTAATCCTCATGGAGAATATTCTCCTTATATTGTAGAGGAAATCCTGTGAATATTATTTCCGAAAAAAATGTTTATGGGCCATTTCCAACTATTAATTGTAATGAAATTACAAAGACTTTTGTATTCTAGGCCCCATATTATCTCCACAACTGTTGTTTGTTTAATCAAATTTAGGGTATAGAAAAAATATTTAATAATTAAGGCTGCTGATCTAGCTCCCTAACCTAAAAATTCGGCCTTTTCATTTTACTCAACAGAAATTAGATTTAGGTATTTTTGCGCATCCTAGCCCAATGCGAAAAGAAATCTGAATCTAACTTTTATTCAGTATAATAAAAAGACAGAAGTTTTATGTTAGGCATGTGGTCAACTGCCTTAAACCCAGTTTATGAAAATTCTAAATTCCAGTACATATATATCCTAACATATGTATCCCTCTAGCTTTCAATAGGCATATTGCACGTACGCGCTTATCATCAAACTTTTGGCGCATTTGTGAAGATTTTTGATTCCGCACGTTTTTTCATATTTCCAAACAGGATTTATCGGGTCATCTAATCCAGTTTATTCTCATAACCTCTTTATCATTCAATGGACGCATTGGACGTAAAGTGACGTAAACGCATATCAAAATTTTGGCGCGCGTTGTGAGGACTTATGGTTTCGGACTATTCACGATGGGCAGTTACAAGTCCGTGTGAGCGTGAGTTCGTTTCTCGAAGCACACGCGAGGCGCGTGAGGCACACATGATTTAATTTTCACCGGTGACCTCGTGAAAGAATATTGGCGTTTGTTGTACTTAATTTTTCTGTTTATAAAATCATATAATCGCGTTCTAAGGGGGACTAGTTAAATTAAATCTCAAGGTGTTAATACAATTACACACGATGAAAGTGCAGATTGTGTCAAAATTAGCTAAAAACGTTTGCGTATTTTCGAAAGCTTACAGGTTATATTGTTATTTTGTTCCCGATCTTCCGATATTTACTCTACAAAATCTCCTTATGTTTTACAGGCTTTTAGTGTTTACTAATACTATTGTATAAATAAGTTTGATTTTCATAACTTCACTAATCTAACTTCAGTCTAACTTCACTTCCATCTTCAATTGGACTATCGCCCAAAATTCTTGGAAATTTCTTACAAGATTCTTAGTATTCTTAAAAAATTTAATAAATTAAAAAAAATATATTTTTTAACATTGCAATTGAAAAAATACTCATTTTGAAAGTTTTAATTTGAAAGTGGGCACTTTGAAAAAATGCCAGATTTTTGAAAATCGAAAACGGCTATTGCTTAAAAGTTGTTACACTTTATTACAAATAAAAGTCTCTATTGATTTTTTCAATTGAGATATCCGAAGGTGTTGCAATGAGGTCAAATATGTTTAATTTTCAGAATTTAATCAAATCTCCCTGTGGGTACGAAAATTAAGATCATTTTCTGTCTATACAGTTTTTGATAATAAATGCTAATAAAATGTTACTTTTGTTGACATTAGAATATTTTTAAAGGAGGAAAAATATATTTTTTTTTAATTCAGGTAATTTTTATTTAAAAATGGTAGGTCAAGCAAGAGGCATTATGTAAACTTTTGTTCTTAAATTTTGAACCACGTACCCCCCTTTGTTCGGGTCCGTAAGTTTTGACTTCCGCCACCCCCATCTTACATAATTTTTGCCGAATTCATTTTTTTGTGAATTAAGTGGTTATCCAAAAATTACGTAAGACGATTTACGGTAAGGCGGGATTTCGTAAAATCTCACTGTTTGTTATGAATTAGCAAATCAGTTCAACCAAGTAGTTGAACTTCCAACCAAAAAAGATAAATTCTCAATAAACAGTGTAATAGTTCATATTTTAACCAAGGAAAGATTTTAAATTTAAATAAAAGACAGTTCAAACAGACGAATTTTCAACAAAACGAGAACATCATACGCGCGCTCCGCGTGCATCCAAATAATTTACATTTGTAATTGTTTTATTTGGAAATAAAGTTAAATAAAATATAATTAAATTAATTTTTACTTCAATAACTTCTCTTTGTATATGGCTTCGCATGGGAACCCTCTACCGATGCAGAATAAATAATTGTACAACTTTAAACATTTTAATGAAACTTTTGAAAAAACTTCATACAAATTTTCATATAAATAGTAAATAATCTTGACTCGAGAAGAGTTCAGATGTCAAGCTATTTCGAGCGCGTATAGCACTCGGATGGGTGACGTACAACCGGGTTGTGTATTCGATACGTTTTAACTAATGTCCAGCGCCAGGTTTGACGCCGAGGATAATTGTGGCCATTCGATGGCATGGGTGGATTCTCTG
>CAKNWT010088017.1:0-10536 GCA_932066315.1 Andricus coriarius | reverse complement strand
ATTTCACAAAGATTTCAAATATTTCACAAAGATTTCAGATATATTTCAAAGATTTCAGATAGATTTCAAAGATCTCAATGATTTCACAAAGATTTCAGACATATTTAAAAATATGTCTGAAATATTTTAGAAATATTTTTAAAGAATTCACAAAGATTTCAAAAAGGTTTCACAAAGATTTCAGAAATATTTCACAAAGATTTCAGAAATATTTCACAAAGATTTCAGAAATATTTCACAAAGATTTCAAATATTTCACAAAGATTTCAGATATATTTCCAAGATTTCAATGATTTCCAAAAGATTTCACAAATATATAAATAATTTTACAAATATTACCAAATATTTTCAAGATTTCCCAGTTCCGATGATCCGATGAATCTAATCATTCGATTTCAGAGGGGGGCAAATCAATACTTCACCCCTCCCTGGTCGATTTCTAGAGTAGTTAGGAGGAGGGGGGAGGGGCATTGCCTCTGAACTTACCCAACACTGGTTCCATGGCGCTTCGGTAGGGCATCTGCTGCATCAGCTGCCCTACTTACCTTGGGGCCAGATCTAATGGATGTTGCAAGTCCAAGACAACCTAGAAATCCGAGCTATGCAAGTGGTGCGGCATGAACTGAATTATTCCGGATGCAAGTGCAACAGTAGGAAGGTGGAGACGATAATGAGAACTAATTGGCCGGGCCGGTGGCAGGCCAACTAGTACGTCCAGTACCTCCTAGTTCGACACCTCGTACGTGTCTAACTTCCATCTATTCTCTTCCATTCCATTCCTTTATTTACGGCCCACACTCACCAATCACTCTTTTCAAAAACCGGGACATTTTTGACAAAACAATTATCACAAATTTCAACATTCACGCAAACTCGAATTGCCTGGTCGGACTAGGCTAGTCCTTCCACGAGAAGTGCTTCCACTTCGGACATACATCATCCTGCAATGACCCACTCAATCCAAAATTATTTCAATTCTTCTCATGTCTCTTGAATTTTCAATTTGGCTGCAAATCACAACTAACCGATGAGCACATGAATCGTGAACAGATTTGGTGTCTTTATTCCGGTCAAATTTTTTTTGTGACATAATACAGTAAGTGGGGAGATTTCTCTGAAATGGATTGGAGGTGAGTTTGGAGAAAAATCTTCTACGGGAACATTTGTTTTGTAATGTATGGTAGTAAAGTCAGTTAAAAATGTCTCTTGACCTAGTTATCTCGCAAAGAGATAAATTGCCTTTCGTGTGCTGATTTTAGATTAAGATAGATGTTCATGCTTGCTTTAGATTCAAATAAATTTTAGCACTTTTCTGTTCACAAATCTTTGATTCCTGACACCGATCTCTAAATATGAATCAGTGGAAATTGTACTGATGAAAATAGTAGCATTGTGTGACTGTTCAATTAGTAATTTTGTCACTTTCTAATGAATGTACTAATTTACTTATTCAATGAGTAGCAATTAATTTTCAGGGAAAGATAATTTATTAATTTCTTTCACACTTCCTGATGGCTTTTGAGTTTCAATAAGGAAAGTTTAAATTTTTCTCGATTGATATTATAATTTTGTATTGTTCTGTTAATAATAATCGTGTGTGAACAATACAATATTCAATTTTGAAACAGTATTTTCGAGACAAAATAGAGCAGTGATTTTTGAAGTGTTATTCAGTGTTCTGTTGGCTTGAGACAACTTTAATGAGTAAGTAGTATAGTATCCTGATGATTAAACAAAATTAATTATTTTAATAGTACGTTAAAAGTAAACATTTTGAATTTCTGAAAAAAGATCTTTCTCCTTCGCTCCGGTGGGAATCGAACCTCACGTCTTCCGATTGCCGGTCGAGTGCTTTAACAACTCAGCTACTAGAGATATCGAAGGCAGATACTTTTTCTAGATATACTCTTTCACAAAGATTTTAATAATGTTTCCGAAAGATCTTAACGATTTCAGATAGATTTCAAAGACTTCACAAAGTCTTCAATAATTTCTCAAAGATTTCACGAAGATTTCAATAATTTTACAAACATTAATGAATATTTCAAAACTATTTTAAATATTTCGCAAAATTTTTTAAAGAATTCACAAAGATTTCACAAAGATTTCAATGATTTCGTTATGATTTCACAAAGATTTGACAGATTTAATATACTTCACAAAGACTTCAATCGTTTCTCAAAGATTTCACAAAATTTTCTTAAGATTTCACAAAGATTTCAAGTATTTCAGACAGATCTAAAAGACTTCACAGTCTTCAATCATTACTCAAAGATTTCACAAAGATTTCAATAATTGTACAAACGTTAACGAATATTTCAAAACTATTTTGATTATTTCGCAAAGATTTTTGAAGAATACAAAAAGATTTTACAAAGATTTCGCAAAGATTTCAGACAGATTTAATATACTTCTCAAAGACTTTAATCTATTCTCAAACATTTCACAAAGATTTCAATAATTTCACAAAGATTTTTAACGAATTCACAAAGGTTTTTAAAGAATTTACGAAGATTTCACAAAGATTTCATAAAGATTTCAATGATTTCACAAAGATTTCTAAGATTTCAGACAGATTTAAAAGACTCCACAAAGACTTCAATCATTTATCAGAAACTTCACAAAGATTTCAATAATTTCACAAATGTTACCGAATATTTCAAAAATATTTTAACTATTTCGCAAAGCTTTTTAAAGAATTCACAAAGATTGCGCAAAGTTTTCACAAAAGTTTCACAAAGATTTTACAAAGGTTTCACAAAGATTTCAACGATTTCACAAAGATTTTTATGGAATTCACAAAGATTTCGATGAGATTTAATATACTTCACAAATACTTCATCATTTCTCAAAGATCTCACAAAGATTTCAATAATTTCACAAAGATTTTTAAGGCATTCACAAAGATTTCACAAAAATTTCAATGATTTCCTAATAATTTCACAAAGATTTCAGGCAGATTTAATATACTTCACAAGCACTTCAATCATTTCTCGAAGATCTCACAAAGATTTCAATAATTTCACAAAGAGTCTTAAAGAATCCACAAAGATTTCATAAACAATTTAATGCTTTCCTAATGATTTGACAAAGATTTCAAAGATTTCAGACAGATTTAAAAGACTTAACAAATTCTTCAATCATTTCTCAAAGATTTCACAAAGATTTCAATAATTTCACAAAGATTTTTAAGGAATTCACAAAGATTTCAATAATTTCACAAAGATTTTTAAGGAATTCACAAATATTTCAATCCGATTTAATATACTTCACAAATACTTCAATCATTTCTCAAAGATATCACAAAGATTTCAATAATTTCACAAAGATTTTGAGAGAATTCACAAAGATTTCACAAAGATTTCCATGATTTCCTAATAATTTCACAAAGATTTCAGGCAGATTTAATATACTTCACAAACACTTCAATCGATTCTCAAGGATTTCACAAAGAATTCAATAATTTCACAAATAGTCTTAAAGAATCCACAAAGATTTCATAAAGAATTTAATGATTTCCTAATGATTCCACAAAGATTTCAGACAGATTGAATATACTTCTCAAAGACTTTATTCTATTCTCAAACATTTCACAAAGATTTTTAACGAATTCACAAAGATTTTTAAAGAATTCACAAAGAATTCACAAAGATTTCACAAAGATTTCACAAAGATTTCACAAAGATTTGACAAAGATTTCATGAAGATTTCAATGATTTCCTAATGATTTCACAAAGATTTCAGACAGATTTAAAAAACTTCACAAAGACTTCAATCGTTTATCAGAAACTTCACAAAGATTTCAATAATTTCACAAATGTTACCGAATATTTCAATAATATTTCAACTATTTTGCAAAGCTTTTTAAACAATTCACAAAGGTTTCGCAAAGGTTCCACAAAAGTTTCACAAAGATTTTACAAAGGTTTCACAAAGATTTCAATGATTTCCCAAAGATTTCAAAGATTTCGCAAAGATTTCAATACTTCTCAAAGATTTCACAAATATTTCAATAATTCTACAAACTTTGATGAATATTTCAGTACTACTTAAAATATTTCACAAAGATTTTAAAGAATTCACAAAGATTTCACAAAGATTTCTATGATTTACTAATAATTTCAAAAAGATTTCAAGCAGATATAATATACTTCACAAACACTTCAATCGATTCTCAAAGATTTCACAAAGATTTGAATGATATCCTAATTATTTCACAACGATTTCAGACAGATTTAACATACTTCATAAGGACTTCAATCGTTTCTCAAAGATTTCACAAGAATTTTAGTAATTTCACAAACATTTTTAAGAAATGCACATGACTTCCTAATGATTTCACAAATATTTCAGACAGATTACCGCACATTTTAAAAATATTTTAAATATTTTTCAAACATCTTTCAAAGATTTCACAAAGATTTGAAAAAAATTTACAAAGATTTCACAAAGATTTCAATGATTTCCTTATGATTTCACAAATATTTCAGAAAGATTTCGCAAAGACTTTACAAAGATTGCAATGATTTCCTACCGATTTCACAAAGATGTTAGACAGATTTAACATACTTCATAAAGACTTCAATCGTTTCTCAAAGATTTCACAAACACTTTAATAATTTCACAAAGATTTTTAAAAAATACAAAAAGTTTTTACAAAGATTTCAATGACTTCCTAATGATTTCACAAGGATTTCAGACAGATTACCGCATATTTTAAAAATATTTGAAATATTTTTCAAACATTTTTCAAAGATTTCACAAAGATTTTAAAAGAATTCACAAACATTTCACAAAGATTTCAATGATTTCCTTATGATTTCACAAAGATTTCAGGCAGCTTTAATATACTTCACAAAGACTTCAATCACCTCTCAAAGATTTCACAAAGAATTCAATAATTTCACAAAGATGTTTAAAGAATTTACAAAGATTTCAGAAAGATTTCGCAAAGATTTTACAAAGATTTCACAAATATTTCAAAAAGATTTCACAAAGATTTTACAAAGATTGCAATGATTTCCTAACGATTTCACAAAGATTTCAATAATTGCACAAAGATTTTTAAGGCATTTACAAAGATTTCACAAAGATTTCACAAAGATTTCAATGATTTCCTGATGATTTCACAAAGATTTTAGGCAGATTTAATATACTTCACAAACACTTCAATCTTTTCTCAACGATTTCACAAAGATTTTAATAATTTCACAAATATTTTTAAAGAACTCACAAAGATTTTACAAAGATTTATATGATTTCCTGATGATTTCACAAAAATTTCAATCAGATTTAATATACTTCACAAACACTTCAATCTTTTCTCAAAGATTTCTCAAAGATTTCAATAATTTTACAAATAATTTTAAAGAATTCACAAAGAATTCACAAAGCTTTGAAAAAGATTTCATAAAGATTTTAATGATTTCCTAATGATTTCAGAAAGATTTCAAAGATTTCAGACATATTTAAAAGACTTCACAAAAACTTCAATCAGTTCTGAAAGATTTCAATAATTTCACAAACATTACCGAATATTTCAAAAATATTTTAAATATTTTTCAGAGATATCTAAAGAATTCACAAGGATTTTACAAAGATTTCACAAATATGTTAATGATTTCACAAAGATTTCAAAGATTGTGAGTAAGTAGTATAATATACTGATGATTAAACAAAATGAACAATTTCAATAATACGTTAAAAGTAAAAAAAAATTAATTTCTGAAAATAGGTCTTTCTCCTTCGCTCTGGTCAGTAGAAATTGTACTGATGTAAATAGTAGCATTGTGTTACTGTTCAATTAGTAATTTTGTCACTTTCTACCGAATGTACCAATTTACTTATTCAATAAGTAGCAATTAATTTTCAGGGAAAGATAATTTATTAATTTCTTTCACACTTTCTGATGGCTTTTGAGTTTCAATAAGGAAAGTTTGAATTTTTCTCGATTTATATTATAATTTTATATCGTTGTGTTGATAATAATTGTGTATGAACAATACAATATTCAATTCTGAAACGGTATTTTCGACGCAAAATAGAGCAGTGATTTTTGAAGTGTGATTCAGTGTTCTGTTGACTTGAGACAACTTTAAGGAGTAAGTAGTATAGAATCCTGATGATTAAACAAAATTAATTATTTTAATAGTACGTTAAAAGTATACATTTTTAATTTCTGAAAAAAGATCTTTCTCCTTCGCTCCGGTGGGAATCGAACCTCACGTCTTCCGATTGCCGGTCGAGTGCTTTAACAACTCAGCTACTAGAGATATCGAAGGAAGATACTTTTCTCAGCTATACTCTTTCCCAAAGATTTTAAATAGATTTAAAAAAATTAATGATTTCCTAATGATTTCACAAAGATTTCAGACAGATTTAAAAGACTTCACAAAGCCTTCAATCATTTCTCAAAGATTTCACGAAGATTTCAATAATTTTACAAACATTAACGAATATTTCAAAACTATTTTAAATATTACGCAAAATTTTTTAAAGAATTCACAAAGATTTCACAAAGATTTAAATGATTTCGTTATGATTTCACAAAGATTTGACAGATTTAATATACTTCAGAAAGACTTCAATCGTTTCTCAAAGATTTCACAAAATTTTCTTAAGATTTCACAAAGACTTCAAGTATTTCAGACAGATCTAAAAGACTTCACAAAGTCTGCAATCATTACTCAAAGATTTCACAAAGATTTCAATAATTGTACAAACGTTAACGAATATTTCAAAACTATTTTGATTATTTCGCAAAGATTTTTGAAGAATACAAAAAGATCTTACAAACATTTCACAAAGATTTCAATAATTTCACAAAGATTTTTAGCGAATTCACAAAGGTTTTTAAAGAATTTATAAAGATTTCACAAAGATTTCATAAAGATTTCAATGATTTCACAAAGATTTCAAAGATTTCAGACAGATTTAAAAGACTTCACAAAGACTTCAATCATTTATCAGAAACTTCACAAAGATTTCAATAATTTCACAAATGTTACTTAATATTTAAAAAATATTTTAACTATTTCGCAAAGCTTTTTAAAGAATTCACAAAGAATTCGCAAAGGTTTTACAAAAGTTTCACAAAGATTTTACAAAGGTTTCACAAAGATTTCAATGATTTCCCAAATATTTCAAAGATTTCGCAAAGATTTCAATACTTCTCAAAGATTTCACAAAGATTTCAATAATTTCACAAAGATTTTTAAGGAATTCACAAAGATTTCACAAATATTTCAATCAGATTTTATTTTCTTCACAAACACTTCAATCATTTCTCAAAGATCTCACAAAGATTTCAATAATTTCACAAAGAGTCTTAAAGAATCCACAATGATTTCATAAACAATTTAATGCTTTCCTAATGATTTGACAAAGATTTCAAAGATGTCACACAGATTTAAAAGACTTAACAAATTCTTCAATCATTTCTCAAAGATTTCACAAAGATTTCAATAATTTCACAAAGATTTCAATCAGATTTAATATACTTCACAAACACTTAAATCTTTTCTCAAATATTTCACAAAGATTTCAAAAATTGCACACAGATTATTAAAGAATTCACAAAGATTTCACAATAATTTGGCAAAGATTTCATAAAGATTTTAATGATTTCCTAATGATTTTAGAAAGATTTCAAAGATTTCAGACAGATTTAAAAGACTTCACAAATTCTTCAATAATTTCTCAAAGATTTCACAAAGATTTCAATGATATCCTAATGATTTCACCAAGATTTCAGACAGATTTAACATACCTCATAAAGACTTCAATCGTTTCTCAAAGATTTCACAAATATTTCAATAATTTTACAAACGTTAACGAATATTTCAAAACCTTTATAATATTTCGCAAAGATCTTCGAAGAATTCACAAAGATTTCACAAGAATTTCAATAATTTCACGAAGATTTCAGAAAGATTTAGTATAGTTCACTTCCTAATGATTTCACAAAGATTTCAGAAAGATTTTAATGATTTCCTAATAATTTCACAAAGATTTCACAAAGATTTAAATGATTTCCTAATAATTTCACAAAGATTTCAGGCAGATTTAATATACTTCACAAACACTTCAATCGATTCTCAAGGATTTCACAAAGAGTTCAATAATTTCACAAAGAGTCTTAAAGAATCCACAAAGATTTCATATAGAATTTAATGATTTCCTAATGATTTCTCAAAGATTTCAGACAGATTTAATATACTTCTCAAAGACTTTATTCTATTCTCAAACATTAAACAAAGATTTTTAACGAATTCACAAAGGTTTTTAAAGAATTCACAAAGATTTCACAAAGATTTCACAAAGATTTGACAAAGATTTCATAAAGATTTCAATGATTTCCTAATGATTTCACAAAGATTTCAGACAGATTTAAAAGACTTCACAAAGACTTCAATCGTTTATCAGAAACTTCACAAAGATTTCAATAATTTCACAAATGTTACCGAATATTTCAAAAATATTTTAACTATTTTGCAAAGCTTTTTAAAGAATTCATAAAGATTTCGCAAAGGTTCCACAAAAGTTTCACAAAGATTTTACAAAGGTTTCACAAAGATTTCAATGATTCCCCAAAGATTTCAAAGATTTCGCAAAGATTTCAATACTTCTCAAAGATTTCAATAATTCTACAAACTTTAATGAATATTTCAAAACTACGTAAAATATTTCACAAAGATTTTAAAGAATTCACAAAGATTTCACAAAGATTTCTATGATTTACTAATAATAATTTCAAAAAGATTTCAGGCAGATATAATATACTTCACAAACACTTCAATCGATTTCTCAAAGATTTGACAAAGATTTCAATGATATCCTAATTATTTCACAAAGATTTCAGACAGATTTAACATACTTCATAAGGACTTTAATCGTTTCTCAAAGATTTTACAAGAATTTTAGTAATTTCACAAACATTTTTAAAAAATGCACAAAGTTTTCACAATGATTTCAATGACTTCCTAATGATTTCACAAATATTGCAGACAGATTACCGCACATTTTAAAAATATTTTAAATATTTTTCAAACATTTTTCAAAGATTTCACAAAGATTTGAAAAAAATGCACAAAGATTTCAATGATTTCCTTATGATTTCACAAATATTTCAGAAAGATTTCGCAAAGACTTTACAAAGATTGCAATGATTTCCTACCGATTTCACAAAGATTTTAGACAGATTTAATATACTTCACAAAGACTTGAATCGTTTCCCAAACATTTTTCAAAGATTTCAATAATTTCACAAAGATTTTTAAGGCGTTCATAAAGATTTCACAAAGATTTCAATGATTTCCTGATGATTTCACAAAGATTTCAGGCAGACTTAATATACTCCACAAACACTTCAATCTTTTCTCAACGATTTAACAAAGATTTTTAAGGAATTCACAAAGATTTTACAAAGATTTCAATCAGATTTAATATACTTCACAAACACTTCAATCATTTCTCAAAATTCTCACAATGATTTCAATACCTTGACAAAGATTTTTAAAGAATTCACAAAGATTTCAAAAAGATTTAAATGATTTCCTGATGATTTTACAAAGATTTAATCAGATTTAATATACTTCACAAACACTTAAATCTTTTCTCAAATATTTCACAAAGATTTCAAAAATTGCACAAAGATTATTAAAGAATTCACAAAGATTTCACAATAATTTGACAAAGATTTCATAACGATTTTAATGATTTCCTAATGATTTTAGAAAGATTTCAAAGATTTCAGACAGATTTAAAAGACTTCACAAATTCTTCAATAATTTCTCAAAGATTTCACAGAAATTTCAATGATATCCTAATGATTTCACCAAGATTTCAGACAGATTTAACATACTTCATAAAGACTTCAATCGTTTCTCAAAGATTTCACAAATACTTTAATAATTTCACAAAGATTTTTAAAAAATGCACAAATTTTTCACAAAGATTTCAATGACTTCCTAATGATTTCACAAAGATTTCAGACAGATTACCGCATATTTTAAAAACATTTTAAATATTTTTCAAACATTTTTCAAAGATTTCACAAAGATTTTAAAAGAATTCACAAATATTTCACAAAGATTTCAAAAAGATTTCAATGATTACCTTATGATTTCACAAAGATTTCAGACAGCTTTAATATACCTCACAAAGACTTCAATCGCCTCTCGAAGATTTCACAAAGATTTCAATAATTTCACAAAGATGTTCAAAGAATTTACAAATATTTCAGAAAGATTTCGCAAAGATTTCACAAAGATTTCACAAATATTTCAAAAAGATTTCAAAAAGATTTTACAAAGATTGCAATAATTTCCTAACGATTTCACAAAGATTTCAGACAGATTTAATATACTTCACGAAGACTTCAATCCTTTCCCAAACATTTCACAAAGATTTCAATAATTTCACAAAGATTGTTAAGGCATTCACAAAGATTTCACAAAGATTTAAATGATTTCCTGATGATTTCACAAAGATTTCAATCAGATTTAATATACTTCACAAACACTTCAATCTTTTCTC
>CAKNWT010088012.1:0-11478 GCA_932066315.1 Andricus coriarius | reverse complement strand
AGTCTCTCTGCGGCATGTCACAACTGTGGCATCTCTATCTAGCGGCTTCTATCTCGCGCGGCATTTCTTACAGTGAAATTGACATTTTTTCGGCATCTCTAATCGCACTCCTGTGACTGGCCAACAGAATAATGTTGGTCAAACCCCTACCCCTTTTCCAACGTCTCGTGGAGGGGGGGCGGGAAGGTACCCCTGTGACTAGCCACAGAAATAATATTGGTCGAATCCCTTTCCACTAGTGGGAGATGCCGCTAGGTAGAGATGCCGCAGGTGTGACATGCCGCAGAGAGACTTGCCACATGTGAGATGATATGGACCCTATCTTAAGACTGTGTTATCAAGGACGTCGCAGACGACGCCGCCACTGGTCGTCACTAGTGCCCCTAGCGGCCGAAAGTGTTAGTCGCCGTTTGCAAAACAGCTGCAGTGGGACTCCGATGCTGTTTTAAAGTCAAAAATCGAACGAACCTCTCTTTTTATCTCCACACGTTAGAAAAAGAGGTCGGGACGACTTTCGACACGGTATCGGAGTTCCACTGCTGTACTTAAAAAGGTTGCAAGCAGACGATGTCAAGTTATCCAGGCCTGCGAGGTAAAAATTGACAATTACCCTCACAACGTGGGTAAACACAGAAGAATGGCCGAGATGTCAGAGAAAAGATTACCCACCTGGGGTAATTTTTGTTGTATGTAATCTTTACCCTGAAATCCGGGTAAAGATTACACTTGGTTTTTTCTGTGTATGAAATCCTTCATTAAAGCGAAAAGAACTTAAATTTGTAATCCGCCATATTGGAAACCTATGCTGATTTTAAAATTTAATTATTATATTTGGATTCAGCGACTTAGAACCCTTGGATACTAATTTTTATAAAATTGTGACTGTTTTCAACATTTTCAGCCGCCATATTGGATCAGTCATCTGGAAATTTAAAATTCTGTTATAAAATTTGAATTCAGCGACCCAAAAAACTTTAGAATACTCACTTTTATAGAAAACGGTTCATGAATGCAAATTCTAGAAGACGACTGATGTGTCTTTCAAAAAATTTAAGACAATATTTTTAAGCCCGAATATTTTAACAATTGCTTATTCTAGCATCACAATGAATAGGCCAGATACAAAAAGAAAAACCTATTATAGAATATTTTTACAAAAAAAGTTGCTTCTATCACAAGTCACCTTAATACAGAGAATCACCCATATGCAAAACAACTGACACCTGATTCTTTATACGCACTCGGCCCAATTTGATTCCATGTTGTATCGGGCAATCGATACAAAATAATTCCTGTTTCTCAGTCTCTCCCTTTTTAATTTAAATTGCTAAACTAATGGTATCCTTTTATCCCTACTTCGAATTCATGTGATCGTAAATGGCTAAGTTTCCTTTCTGAGTTCCAACAGCAAGTAAAGAATTCTTCTTCGACCATGCCATGCATGTAAGAACATCTCTGACTCCTGCATCGACTGCAGATCGTTTGCCAGTGGTTGCATCCCATATCATTATAGAGGGAGAATTATTTGATATAACAGCGAGTACATCGCCATCGGCATCCCATCCAAATCCAGTGCACAGACCGCTCAACTTAAAACGATCTTGTATTTCTGCCTGTCTGTCAAATATCGCAACTGTGGAATCGCACCCGGTGGTTGCCAAATGTGTACTATTTCCAGGACGCCAGGCAATGAAAACACTACCTGAGCCATGAGGCTGGTCTAAGCGATGTAAAACCTGCGAAAATAGTAAGCCTGAATTTAGACGCTTGCCCAACGAATTTAAAAAATATGGTATATATAAGAAAATTATGTAATAATCTCTTATACTCAATGTAGAGGGTACCATGGTTATTTGCTACATTAACTGTCAGTAAATTCTATGATGACAAATTGCTAAAACAATATTTCAGGCAAACAGCCAAGTCGATTCGTTAATCTACTGTCAATCAGTCTTCGATTGAAAAAGTAAAAAATAAGTAATACGTCTAGTTTAAACACTATTCTGCAATAAATACAAAAATAAAGTATATTTGCAATTACTTTATGTTCGCTTAAGTACATTAACATGAAATTTGTTTCAAGGAGTAAATATTACAATGAAATTGTTTTAATTTTATCTGTAAAAGTGAAAATTTACCAAATGCAACAACTGCAATCGTAACGTTGCAAATTAAAAACTCAGCACTCGGAAACATTAATGATTCACAATTTACTAAAGAAATCATTCTAATTAAAACTGTTGTTCCATTTTGAAAACTTCATTTAAAAATAATTCATTTAAAATTAACAGTCTTGATGTCTTGACAGCGAACGCGCAGTTAGGTATCAATAGAAGCCGTTTAGAATATATATAGGATTCAGACGGAATCTTATATGGTCCTAAGTGGTTTCTAATAGGATTCTTATTATAAGTTGGTTTCTAACAGGTGTTGTTCGGCATTTATATTCTTTTGTTCAATTTTTCTTAATAAATCTAAGTGGAAACAATGAGGTCTTCTTTTACTGGACATGTTATTAAGTATAAAATTTTTTTTCTAAAAGATTCTATTACATATTTTATTGGACCTTCGGAATGAAATTACCCGGATCAAAATTCGAAGTGATGTATTTTAAGCGGCTCTATTAGGTTTTTATTGGGATCTGCTTTATTCCAAGTGCTGTAAGTTCGAAATTGCTTCCCTAACAAGTTCTATTAGGTATTTTAGTGGCATGTTGTAATCAAGTAAATCGGATTAAAATTCGAAGTGATGTGTTGTAAGCGGCTCTAATAGGTACTTATTGGGATGTGCTTTATTCCAACTGCTATAAGTTTGAAATTGCTTCCCTAGAAGGTTTTATTATCAAAATTATTTAAGCTTCGTCCCAACTTCCCACTGCATACATAAATATAGATAGATAATTGGACTTTGAAGGCTTCTATAGGTATAAACAATTTTTTATTCACAGCATTGTTTCAGTGGCGCTTTGGAGAATCAGCATGCTAAATTTGAAACATTTGTAACTTTTGGTTGCAAATTTATTTCTATATGAATACCCTAATTAATTATTGTGTAAAAATCTTGTCTCTAACATGTATTTTATTCAAGAAAAATGACTATTTATTATCGCGCCGCAGAATTTCCTCCAATAAAAGTTAAGTTTGCTTGGAAATTATCAACTGTGGAGAAATAGTGTTTACTATAAAAAAATGTTTTTTTTTTACGACTTATTTCTTATAATTTCAGCTAGCCTTCCATTTAATGTTCATATCCTATATTAAAAAGTTAGTTGTCACGCCATCTGATCTGTGACCAAAGTCCAAGACCACACTGGCTTGGCTTCATGTATAAGTGGCTTCATGTATAAGAAATATAATTATTAGAAATATTACGGTATACATAAGATTCCCTTGACGCCCTTTTTTAAAAAGAAGGCTTTTCGTTGACATTTTATTCGCATTTTGAAAATTTTATTTTCGATTTAACTATAGTCATAAGTATTAGTCACAGTTCATTTATAGTTCAAAATGTTCTAAAATTTCCAAATTTTAGGTACCGTTTTGGGGTCGTGCACATAATACATTACATTTTTGTCTTTTGTTTATGTCGTTGTATCCCTTTTGACTTCAAGGTCATTTTATTCTCGTCTTTATTTAAACAAAGCAAAAACGTATAACGTATTATGTGCACGACCCCTTTTTAAAAATAAAAGCTTTTGAAATTTTAGAAAGGTTTGTGTGTTTGGTTTTTTACAACAAATGTGATTAATTTTTTATTTAACAACAAAGTTGACATTTTTTTTAGCTTTTCAGAAGTACCATTTTTGTAAAGATTTTGAGATTTATCAAAAAATGTTTCATATCTGTGCTGCAGTCGATGAGAATAATTTAAACAAATTTTTTATTACGTTATAAAAACATCATTGAATAAAAGTTATTTTCAAGATTAGGAATGTTTTGCTTATTGAAATACAGAATTTTGGTATAAAATATGAGGGAAATAAAAGTTTTATCATTATTAATTGAAAATAGATGATATTTGACAATTTTTTAAACAATTTTTATAAACGAATTCACAGTTGGGCTATTTATTAACGAATAGGCACCATTTTTTCTTACGTACCTTTTTTTGAAATTGAAGGTTATTAAATTTTTGAAAAATTTGTGTTTTGATTTTTTATAATAAATTTGGTTAATTTTTTATTTGACAACAAAGTTAACATTTTTTTTAAACTTTACAGGAGCAGCATTTTCTTTTAAGGTTTTTAGATTTATCAAAGAATGTTTTATATATGTGCTAAGACTGTCTAGAAATAATTTGTAGTCAATGTGAATAGTTTATTGTTTATGACGTCACAAGCAAATTAATGAACAAAAGTTATTTTCGGAATTAAGAATGTTTTGCTTATTAAAATCCAGAGCTTTGTTATAACAGGTGAGGGAAATAAAAGTTTTATTATTATTAATTGAAAATAGATGCTATTTAGCAATTTTTAAAACAATTTTTATACACAAATTTACAGTTTGGCTATTTATCAACGAATAGGCTCAATTTTTTCAGAAAATCAACTAAGAATGTCTTTCCGATGACTCTTTCCCATGGCGCTGTGTAAATTCATATGAACTATTTATTATTTAAATAATTTTCATAAACAAATTCCGAGTTAAGCTATTTCTCAACGAATACGTTTTTTTTGTTTGTTTAATTTTCTATAGAATTAACTAAGAATGTCTTTGAGATGACTCTTTCTTTAAACGAATAGGCTCAATTTGTTTTGCGTAATTAACTCAGAATATCTTTGCAATGACTCTTTTATACGATGCTTTGTAAATTCCCAAGTACATATTATGAATTATTTAAACAAATTTCAGAAACAAATTCAGAGTTTGGCCATTTTTCGGCAAATGGGCTGAATTTGTTTACGGATTCAACAAAGAATGTCTTTCCAATAACTTTTTCCTCCGATACTTTGCAAATGATTTGTGAAATTTTTAATCGGTCTCATAAATTTAATCATTTCAATCGATTCGAGTATGACTATTTCTGAAGATATGTTAGTTCAAAACCTATCAGGTAGTTCAGCAGATAGAACCACAAGTAGGCCAAACGAAAAGGATTGAAAATAATTTTTTTTCAATAAGGCATATGGGACAGAATACGTCAAGTGTTCCCACTTAAAATTATTATTTTTTTGATCGGTTTGAAACTTCGCTAAATTATAGTGCTGGTATACCTATATTATTTCACCAAACCATAGGTCTATTCATCAATCGGTTGTCAATATACAGGGGTCTAAAGTTTTCACTTTTTCAGCTTCACGTTAGTGTAACTTATTTTAGGCTGATCCAATTGAACTTTTATTATAGTGTTTGGAAAGCTCTTTTCAAGTACTTTATGAGTACGCTAACGACTTTTATTTTTTATTTTTTGAAAATCAAAATTAAAATTGATTTTTTGGAAAAACGCCGCTTTATTCTCCTCCTTGGGTCAGATACGACCCGTATTTTGTCAACAATATGCTGCTTAATTGTCAGCAGCTTTGACTTGTTCAGTGTGTGATGGTAGATCCTCAGTTCTTGGGCGAAGTTTCAAACCTTTTCCGTGCGCGGTCTACCAGATGTTATGTAGTCAATAATACAATAAAGACGGGACGCCCATCCAATCTTCTTGTTCAGTTGATGCAAGCCTCTTTTGGTCTTTTCATCCATCTCGGTTTGAGCCTTCGATTTAAATCAGCCAAAGCTCTCGCCGCACAATAATCTGAACTATTGATGGTCCAGAGGTCGAACTTCTCCGAGATATCCTCACGAAAGGAGGCATCCATTTCAGCCAGATCTTGGGGCTTAGGAGGAACCTAGACGTTAATGTTTCTCTTTGTCCTGAAATCGCGATCATCTCTCAGAAGGTGCCTGCTTTCCGCGGTTGGTCTTAATGTCGCTTTCTTATCTTCATCTACAGCTTATTCATGCAGCGTTTGGGGAAGAGTTCCGCGCATATATCCATTTTTCTAGGGGTAGGCAGCTTGATTTAGCAATGACTGACACGAAAGGTGCTTAAGCTCTGGGTGTTTCTGGCATCAGAGAACGTGCTTACGCGCCATAAAGCCTCCGTGAACAGGGATAATGCTGGCATCCTAGCAGTCCAGCAAGTCATCCTTGAGTTGATTCGTCATGGGCGACTGGAAATTCGTATAGCCTAGGCAAAATCAAAATATGTGACCGTCCGCGAAGAAAGGGACCTAATACTAAACTGGTTTTCAAATTTTTTACAAAGTATGTTAAAGTGATAAAACTGTGAGTCCACTCTAAGGATTCACCTGCCTGGCCTCTGGCCTCTAATCCACTCTTCCTTCCTGTTATTACGAGGGTCGTTCCAAAAGTAAGTTTCGATATTTTATAAATTGGCGGGAAAAGGTCGGGGAGGAAAAATTGGACGGGGATATTTTCGTTTACATCCCAGGACATCACTGAATTTAGAACAGGTCTTTATCAGCTGTTTTCTCTTATCAGTATCATTGTAACCATGGATCCTACCCTAACTAGCGTGCCCGATTGTGAAGTGCGATCTGTAATAAAATGTTTAGTCTCAGAAGGTGTTGGCGTTCCCGAAATTCACCGCAGGGTCAATTTAGTGTATGGAGAAGGAGTTATGAGCATCGAAATGATTCGCAGGTGGAAGAAAAGTTTCCTGGAAGGGCGAACAAGCCCTACGTGATATTGTTGAAAAACTTCATCCAAGTTTCCAACTGACCCGATCCTCAGTTTATCGAATTGGGAAAACCAACACCTTCTGAGATTAAAGGCCGATTCAACCATCTCTGATAAAATCCATGGTTAACTGACCATGATTAGTTTTTAATTAACGACTTAATCATGATTAACTTGCGAAACATTCCACCATAAAATTTTAACCTATGGTTATCTAACCGTACACCTTGTTCGCAATAAAGTCTAGTATCTGCGTATTTCTGTTGTAACGGTGATTTTAATTAGCTGAGTTACGAAACTTGTGTTCGCGCGCCATCTCTGGCACGCCAAACCAAATAAATAGGCCTCTGACGTCACAAATTACGCGTTCTTTACTTGCTTTACTGAAGCGTCTCCAAAATAACATTAATAAAATTAATTATGTGAAGTGGTGGTTTCTAAAGCGAAAAGAAAAGGAAAAATAATATTTTGAGAACATATTTAATTTTGAGCCATATTTTACACTATATACTGTCGCACTGCACTCACTAAACTTTGAGGATACGTTGAGCCCCGTTAATCGCTGGTTAAGTCGCTAACCGGCCAAAAATGGCCAAATAAGTTAAACAGCGCTTAGGCTACTTTAATCATGGTTTGAAAGATGGTGGAACGCAATGTACTGATTAAATAAAGTTAATAAAGGATTAAAATTTAATCACGGTTGGTGGAATCGGCCTTTTCCCGACAATTTATCAAATATCGCAACTTACTTTTGGAAAGAACCTTGAGATAAGAGCTCTTACTGTTCTGCCACTACCGGTATGGTCAGTTTGTATTTCGAGTCACCCAAAAAATTTGACTCGGCGCGGTTTATTGCAATCGCCATAAAGGCTTCACCTGTTAACATACGAGCGAACTTACAGTAAAATGATCAGTTTTTGCCCATTTTTCAAATAATTTTTGTATGGTAAATCTTTGATCATTTTAGTTGTTATTTTCCAGATTAATTCTCAGAGGTTTCATATATACACTGTACAAATTTCACTTCACACAAACTTAACTAAAGCGTGCAATAAGTCTGCAAATACCGCAATTTTGGTAGAATTCTCCTTGTTATACAATTGCTACATAATATTTCTGAAATATGAAAAGTTGACAAAATCAATTTTGAAATCTCGGAGAACAAATAACTCCAAGATTGAATAAATTGGTTGATAACTTCTTATGAAAAATTGAACTTGAAAAAGAATATGTATTTTTACATGTTAAACTCCATAAGAGGAACAATTGCTTTTAGCGAGCTGGAAAATGACTACAATAAAACAAAAAATAGGCATGTTCTGATTTTGCCTAGGCTATACGAATTTCCAGTGGACCATGAACATTTAAACAGTCGCTTTTTTGGACCAGTCTCGGGACCATCCCTGGACAATTGTCCGCGACTTCTGATTAATTATTGTAACCATATTCAGCAGAAACCCATGGTACAGGGACCCTCTATCCGCAACCCGAAGACACGTCCGGTAGCTTGGTCATACGCCCTTTGGTTGAATTCCAAAGGAATCGAAACCGAAATGTAATAAATGTACCATTCTACAAAATTGCACCCGCTCGCGGCGAAATCCCGGTAACATTTTAGCTGCAACCACGTCTGGCAACCGTGAGATAGGTGATTATAGTCTGTGATGGACTCAATATGATGATCCGGTCAAAGTCTCGTGCACATTGAGGACAGGGAGCGACCCAAGGACGACCGCCTTCTGCATTTTCCCCGCAAGCGTATTAGCATTTCGTTGACAGGCAGGGATGCTTTTCAAGCTATTGACTAGTGAAAGCTTAGTACCTTCATGGGCACGGATGATCAGGACGCCTAGCATACCAGAATATTCCGGATGTAACCGTCGCAATTCCCTTATATAATACATTGTCTGACGAGTGGGGTATAGTTTCACATTGCGCACGCAGGCGCCTAAGTGGTGGAATATGGAACTATACTACGCGAGTTGCACACACTATTCTTCATCATGAATGCACGGAAGCCATACTTCACAGCGGTTTGCCCTTCGCATTATGGCACATTGCGCACGCCGGCACAGCGTATGCAGCGATTACAATATGCCACAATGCGAACGGAAAATCACTGTGAAATATTGCATATTCCGTGCATGCGTGATGAAAAGGTCTTTATATAAAGTTTCATAGTATATCTGGCACTTCTCATTTTTGACAATTGACTATTTCCCTAGGAGCGTTTGGCGGAGCGGTATTAGGGCTAATGCCGTAAATGTGACAGAAATTGTAATAAAGCACTCTTAGTGCCGCATTGTGCCTTTCAACGTATGTCGTTCCCGCATGAGTTGGACAACTAGATAGTATGTATCCTAGATGCACGGGGTGTGCATGACACGCTCTGCAGCTATCATCGGGAACGTCTGGGCTCAAAATGTGGTAATGGTATGCTCAAGTGGAAATGACACCGTCTTGACACGCCAAAATGAAACCCTCCGTGCCAGACTTCAATCCGGGTGATTTAAGGAACGCAAACGTTAGCTCATACGACATCGACTGATCCTTCACATTTCTGTGGAAGATGCCATGCATCCTCTTGTCGAGGAGCTGTTCGCAGAAGATTTTCTCTTGTGCTTTCTTGATCCGGGCCTTCAGATGTGACTACTCGAGGTGGATAATGTTTCATGCATTTTGCTCACCCCTGATATTGAAGTCCAGGCCAAGTGTTTCAGCAGCCTCCTCCGCTGCTTTGTGTAGAAACGCTCCTTTGACCACTTTTTCGTGTTTCCTGCCCATTTTAAGAAGAGGGTCTCGTCCATTTGCGACTATATCTACTGTACCCGAAATAATCTTGTTGTTAAGACATTGAAGATTTAGTATTTCGCGACCACCTTGACGGCTTAAGATGTAAAGTCGCGGAACAGACGACTTAAGGTGCATGCTTTTGTTCATGTGCATAACTTTTCGTGACCCGATATCGGGGATCTGAGCTCGTCCTTCGTCCATGAAACCACTCCAAATGAATAGAGTACTACCGGGACGGCAAGCATGTTCGCTGCAGACACTTTGATTCTCGACGACAGTTCGGAGGACCAAATCTGTCGGATAAGACGTTTGCATTTACATTGCAGAGCGTTCTTAATCGATGTTGCGTCCTGAACGCGGCTCTGTGGTACGCTCAGGTATATATAGGTCTCCAGTACCAAGGTGTCGTATAGCGCTTCTGTCGACGAGCTCAGGGTCTTCGGGGATGCCATTAAGTTTTCCTCGCTTCAAATAAACCTCAGGGCATTTTTCTAACCCAAACTTCATTCCAATATCCCGAGTATATTTCTCGACAATCCCTAGAGCTAGATCTAGTTGCTCTTTATTTTTAGCATAGATCTTGAGATCATCCATGTAAAATACATGAGTGACCTTATGCTTTCGATTTCCAGGTTTGCCGTAGACGCACCCTTCGGAATGGCGAAGTGCGAGAGATAGTGGCAATAATGTGAGCCAAAAGAGGAGAGGGCTCATGGTGTCGCCATGAAAGTCACCTCTCTGAAAGGTAACGTGCGTGTGTGTGTGATCACTAACAATGCGAACACTCAAGTACACAGTGTAAGTCTCTGCAGATAAGGTCTTACTTTTGCTTACTTACTCTTTTTCTGGTAGCCTTTCTTTCTTTTTTAATTTTCGGTGAAAAATACGCTTTTTCCTCTAAGGAATACCGTTTAAGGGCAAGACGAGTTCCATCTTCGGTCGAAATCACTGAATGGTGCTTCAAAGTACCCGGTATCGTCAACGCAGTGATTCCGACCAAAGATGGAACTTATCTTGCCCTTAAACGGTATTCCTTAGAAGTAAAAACTGTTTTTCCCGAAAATTGAAAAAGAAAGAAAGGTTACCAAAAAAGAGCAAGAAAGCAAAAGTAAAACCTTATCTATCGCGTTAATTCACACTATGTTCTTGAGTGTCCGCACTGTTAGTGGTATATGATTATGATGTATGATTTTATTATATAATATACATGCATATATATAATGTAAGTTTAGAGGCACGTTAGACATCATAGTACTCGTGCCCAGGCTCTGCCTTAGTTGAACGTGGTACCCACGAGCGTAAAAATTTGAATTTTACCGAGAAAATATTTCCAGGCCACATTTTCTTCCATATTATTTTAAAGAGTATAAAAAAGCTATTTTTTAAAATAGAAAAAAATTTAAAGCAGCGTTTTTTTCCAAAAAATAAATTTTTATAAAAAAAATATATATATACAGGGTGTCCCAGACCACCCGTCCACCCCTTTTAAAATCTAAAATACCCAATAAAATTGAAAGTTTAGTACCTCCTAATAGTAAATGGACTATGCCCGATCGATTGGAGATATTTTCAACTTTCGGCTTCCACCGGAAGTGGCCAATTTGGACCGGAAGTCCTTTTTTTAATGGAATGACATATTTTTCTTAATTGATTTCGATTCTACGGAAAAAAGTGAGTAACTTTTGTAGGAAATTTTTTTTTCTAAATCGTCGTTTTCCACCTGAAAATGCCTTCCGAAATGTTACTGTTCCTTTGAGGAGTTAGAGAAGTCCAAACGGCGCAGAGCGTCAGTAAAAAATTAATAATTTTTTTTTTAATAAATTTTTAAATTCCTCTTGCTCTATCAGTCGAAGAATATTCCGAAGTGTATCCCTAAAGATTTTACTTCAAAATTCCGAAAGCTGACTGACTAAGCACGAGTTGACGTGAAAAACGAACGACGGCGCAGTTAGACTTCAGAAAGCATTTTGGGGTGGAAAACGACGATTTAGAAAAAAAA
>CAKNWT010087998.1:0-12799 GCA_932066315.1 Andricus coriarius | reverse complement strand
GGGGGGGGGGGGGTTATGTTGAGGTTAGGGATGGACTTGGACTTGTCCGAGAAAAAAAGCCCCAGATCCATACTTAGCGACCCAGGAAACATAAGCTAACTTTGTTTGAGCTTATTTTGCCCTTACAACTGGTAGGTCGTTTATCCTAGCTAACTGGAGGCAGGTTTGAGGTTAGGTTGACCGGTTTTGAGATTAGGAGCAGAGAAGCTCTGAACAGGGATTAATCAAAATTATACTAAAATCCAGTGACCCGAAAAGCCTGCAAAAATGTGGTCCGGTTACATTTTTTATGAACAAAAAGGGCTATTTTGGCTTTTTTTTTTGAGGTTCGAGCAAAATCCTGACCTGACGGGGCCCAAGGGCCACCGGATTCGGATTCAGCGACCTCAAAAACATAAGACCAAAATAGTCTGTTCAAAAGTTCAGACAACTTTCTTTTTTTTATGAACAAAAAGGGATATTTTTGCTATTTTTGGGTGTTTTTTGAGGTTAGAGAAAAATCCAGACCTGATAGGGCTCAACGGACGCCTTATTCGGATTTAGCAAGCTCAAAAACATACGACCAACATAGTCTGGTCAAAAGTTCAGAAAACTTTATTTTTTTATGAACATGAAGGGGTATTTTGGCTATTTTTGTGTGTTTTTTGAGGTTAGAGAAAAATCCTGACCTTATGGGGCCAAATGGACACCGGATTCGTATTCAGCGACTTCAAAAACATAAGAACATCATAGTCTGTTCAGAAGTTCAGACAACTTTCTTTTTTTTATGAACAAAAAGGGCTATTTTGGCTATTTTTGGGTGTTTTTTGAGCTTAGAGAAAAATCCAGGCCTGATGGGGCTAAACGGCCGCCGAATTCGGATTCAAAGACCTCTAAAACATAAGACCAACATAGTCTGGTCAAAATTTCAGAAAGCTCAATTTTTTTATGAACAAAAAGGGCTATTTTGTCTATTTTTGGGTGTTTTTTGAGGTTAGAGAAAAATCCTGACCTGATGGGGCCAAACTGACACCGGATTCGTATTCAGCGACCTCAAAAACATAAGACCAATGTAGTCTGGTCAAAAGTTCAAACAACTTTTTTTTTATGAACAAAAAGGGCTATTTTGGGTTTTTTTTTGAGGTTAGAGAAAAGTCCTGACCTGATAAGGCCAAACGGCCACCGGATTCGGATTCAGCGACCTCAAAAACATAAGACCAACCTAGTCTGGTCAAAAGTTCAGACAACTTTTTTTTTTGGTGTGCCTGTGTTATCACTTATTGGTCGGATTCACTGAGATCTCCATTGCCTAGATCGGAAATCCATACCGCCTCGACCGTGGGGACTGAAAATAACAAAATTAAGTAATTAAAAACAAAGAATAAAAGACTAAGTAAATTCCCGGTGACAACACAATGAAATCCGAGCATAACTTACCGGTCGGATCTAGATGAACGTGACCACAGCTACAACATTGTTCAGCAAGTACCATAAGTACGAACCGCCCACACCAGAAAAAGCAATAAATAGTACCTTCCACACTGAAAACAAAGAGGAAATGACTGAGTAAGCAAGAAGATACAAAACAAATTTCACAATTCAAGGAGAAGCAAGTCAAGTTGGAAAACTCACCCGAGACAAATTGAAGAGTCATGCGTGCAAGCCCGAGATTCCAATTCACCCCGTGGCTGTAGGTGAGAATTAATGAAATGGCTGATTTCTTGCACTCACTCACTAAGCAGATTCTTAGCGTCTTCGAGTTGAGAACATGTGCCTGGCACAACGAAACCTACGTGGAGGACGGCCTCGCCTAACAGCCTTGCCCCTTCTTGTACCCGCAGAGGACGTCGAAGCCGGCATGCTGGTGTTCAATTCCAGCGCCATATAATCATCACTACGTAAGTGAATAAATGCTTGCAGGGCCAGACACAGTATAATCAAAAGGGTCTGACAAAGCATATCAAATAAAATTAAGCTAGTAGTAAAATTCACAGCTCTGAAAGAGCGAGAGAAGAGATAATCGCTAACCGCGGACGTTAGAAGAAGGAAACTCACTCGTCGGTCGCTCGTGCAACCTGACACCTATTAGAGTGATTCAATCTTTAATTGAATATGCTCATCCAATTATTAGAACCGTACGTGCCGACCGCACAATTGCACGCCCATAGGGAGCAAGGATTATATAAACCCCGGAAACCTCCCTGTTCACCGTCTTTGCCGTACAAGCAGTCATGCTGTCAACATCATTTACGAACCGCTTTGATTAAGTCGCGAGCTTTTACCTCACCGTGAAATATCCCTGAACGGAGAACCGCTTTGATTAAGTCTCGAGCTTTTCTCTCACTGTGAAATAGTAACGTGGAATATAACTTCGAACATAAGTCCCTTCGGCTGAGACTTTCGGTCGTCGTAGAGTTCTTTCTGAATTAATTTCGCCGGTTAACGTTCGCGAAATTGACTCATTCTTGATTTTACGTTCAAAGTAAATATCAAACAAACATCCGGTAGAGTTCCGTCGCTGCTCTACGATAAACACGGAGATCCAATCGACAATCAAACCCTCTCTCGCCCTTTCTTGCTCAGAAAGGTAATAATGAGTTTATTTTATTGTAACTGTCAACTATTTATCTTTTCTTATCTTTAATAAATGTGTCAAACTTTAACTACATTCATTTATTTAAACACTGCACACTAACACAGTTCCCATAGAACTGACAAGTGACACACAAACCCACAATAAATAATTGGTCAAGTCTTACCAGCCTGACATAATCAGCACACTGGTCTCTCTCTTTTCCTATATTCCATACTACCCTCGCCTTTTGCTCGGGACGTGACAGTTTAAGTTGTAATTTAGTGAAATTTAAGTGAAAACGGAAAATCGTTCGATTAAGTCAGAAATCTTTCCGGTCGAAAACATCGAATCCGGAAATAGTCCGATACCATCCGAAATTAATCCAAAGTTTTTAGTTGTCATTAGGTGAAATTAAATTAAAAACGGAAAATCGTCCGCTAAATCCGAAATTATTTCGGTCAAAAACATCGACTCCGGAAAAGTCCGAATATATACAAAGTTTATCCGCAGGTTCAAGTTGTAATTTGGTGAAATTCAAGTGAAAACGGAAAATCGTTCGATTAAATCAGAAATCTGTCCGGTCAAAAACATCGACTCCGGAAGCAGTTCGATTCTATCCGAAATTAATCCGCAGGTTTAAGTTATAATTCGGTGAAATTAAAGTAAAAACGGAAAATCATTCTGTTAAATTCACAATATGATCGCAAGTTAAACTCAAGGTAATCAAGTTTTAGATAAAGCATACATTTCTCCGGTAGTGCCTTTTTTTGTGGTAGAAAAATATTCTTTATTGCAAAATATTCGAAAAAAAGTCAAAAATAGAAAACGATATAGGTAAGACATATGAAAAAATAGACTTTGATACATGTTTTCTGATTGTCCAATTATCACAGTAACATAGTGCATGATAAAATTCTATACAAAGTAGAGAAATATGTACATTTTTTTCTATTGTTGTTCAATGTTCGAGATAGTTATTAGTGAAACGAATGGAATTATGTAAGTTTTGGCGTTATAGTCATTTTTGATTATATACATTTATTAAATTTTAACTGTGGTGTAGACAGACTGTGTATTAGCAGTCTTTTAATATTAAGATTTATTGAATTCTAGCTCTTTAGTAGTGTTGACGTAAATCCAATAGAGAAATGCAATAGAAAAATAAATTGTTGTCTTTTTTCCTTTACTATTCGATAAATTTTTTAGCTGAGCGGATGAAAATATTTACAATTTGCCGTCTTAGCTCTCTTATAATATTAAGAATTATTGAATATGAACTGTGCTTGGTAGTGTTCAGAGATACATATAATTTTCTTCATTAGTGATGACGCATATGTCACTAATTTGCAAAAGTAGTATGAGTTTTTATTCGTCTTCCTGTTCAAGGACTTTTATGATATTTTTTGAAGGAAAGTTATTAATTTTGCACTCGGTGCATGGAAATTCTCCAGTATCGCAAGTTACGATGAACTACTCTACTGCGTAGTAGGGCGTATCGAAAAAATGTAATATTTTGCTTTCTTCTTTGGATAGAGTGTCACAAAAAAACCACAAAAGCGATAATGAAACTTCGAAAACGGACCAAAATAATGAATGAATCTGTTCAGGAAAGTGAATCTACTGCTTTCTTGGAAGAAGAAGCAGTTGATGGGAATGATGATGGATTTCATGATGATGTAGAAGAAGGAGCAGTTGATGGGATTGATGATGGGATTGACGATGATGTGGAAAAAGAAGCAGTTGATGGGAATGATGATGGCATTGACGATGATGTGGAGGGAACAGTGGATGGGAATGATGATGGAATCGACGATGATGTGAAAAAAGGATCAGTGGACGGGAATGATAATAATTGATTTAAATAGTTTTTGTTTTACTGTTCTCTAAACTAAATGCTATTGTTCTACTTAATATTTTACTATTTAACATACGTTTTTCAAAAGTGTTTTCACTTTTTCCCCTAAAACTGCATTAAAAATTTAATCAAAAATGACTTATCGTACAACTTTTCAACCTCCTATTTTCGCTTATTTATAATTAAATACTCTATACCTGTATCGAATTTCATTTTTTTAATTCTGTTTCCTGTACCCGATAAGATTAGGATGTATTGCGTTCGCCAATAACTAGACAAATATCGGACAAAGGCGGGTAACATCCAAATTAATCGCATTCGTCAGAAATCCGGATTATTCGCATTCCTAAATTCGTACAAATTTCGGACCTAACCGGATTGATCGCATCCGCCAGACCATACAACACACGGACATAAATGGATACATTCCGGATTAATCGCATCCGAAAGACCGTTCAAAACATGGACGAGCCGGACACGACCGAACACAAATCGAACTAATCGCATCTGCCAGACCGTACAATACACGGTCATGACCAGACGCAATCCGGATCCGTACCATACAACTTTAGGATTCTACCGGATGATATTCGGATTTATTCCGGTGCTCCTTCGGCCGTACAAATTTCGGACACGACCGGATAGAATCCGGGGGACAAAAACCGGATCACTTTTCGGACCAATTTCCAAATCCGGGATTTATCCGAAATTAGTCCGGAATTTATAGCAGGGAAGGCGTTAACACGTCAAAACGTACAGGTGCTAAAAAATCTAGGTCTCAAGCTCATACCAGGCGTAAAAAGAGCTTAAAAAGATTCAGGGTTTTCTGTACCTGTTTCTGTGTTTTTATATTTCGACATTTCATAATTTCTCATGGATGGGGAACTTTTACATATTGATCCTACAATCATCTTTGATGAGTTAATTGCACAGTATGAAGTACATGCACAACAACCATATGCTTCATCAAGTGTCAATAAGAGCGATGAGAGTAGAATTGCTGTTCAAAATTAAGATCATTGTATACTAGTAAGCAAAAGTTTACTTCATACGCAAGGAATATCAACCAAGGATCACGAGTCTTATGGAAAATTATGTATCCATGCAATCAGGTCAGAGTAGATTCTTGGAGAATGCTGGATTGCTTCAATTTAAAAGTGAACAGATATGAACCAATGCAACTGGTTATTTTAATGTTTCTATACCGCTCAGTATGAAATGAGGGCTTGCTGAAGATTATCATAAAATCATTATTAATGCTAAACAGGAGATCATCATAAGCAGTTTGAAGAGTGATGCAAATTTCAATTTACAAACAGTATCAAGAGCTGCAGCGGCGGTTGAGTGATCAGAGATGTATACCTATGTATATGAGATGTATACTAATTTCCAAGCTAATTATTATAGTTAGGAGCCTTTTCCAGTTTTAATAAAAAATAAATTCTTACAGTATGCTCCACTAACGGTTATTGATTGTTCAAAACAAAATGAATTATTAAAGTATGGACCAGTTGTTGTTCGTCAAGACTTTGAGGTTAAAGCAAACTTTCCTTATCAAACGTCAGCTTATTTTTTAATTTTACATGATCGCATAATTGAATATAAACCATTAAGTGGACCATGGTCTTCTTATGAACTTTGGCGACGTACTGAGACGGTCCGTTCAATTTTCATAATTCAGAATTGATTTAGAATTCAATTCGAATTGAATCATAAAAGTACGGGCGAAGATAATTATTGATACGCCTCTGGCTCAAAAGAGTACAAGCAGGTGAATCGAAGGGATGATTCCCGAAAACATTCGATCATAAGGTCAATTGCGCGCGCCATCTGCTGAGGGGCTATTCAAGTATTACGTAAGCATTTTCAGAGAGAGGTGGTTTCTATATAAAGGCTTATTGTTTTATATGCGTATTGCAAAAAATGCTTACAATGGAGAGGGGGGGCGGGGGTCAAGAATAGGGAAAATTATGCTTACGTAATACTTGAATGGCCCCTAATAAGTGGGGATAGCATGGGACTAATGCACCTAATATATTCATTCCGCTATCTGTACCAATTGACTTCTTACTCGCCCCTCTGGGAGGTGAGACAGGCTGGGTCTCTCGTTGATCTACCTGTCATTGAAGATAAAATTTAGAATGCACTAAGCGTCATTCAAAGGACGCCACTCTCAACGAATTCTCCTGCTTCAATTAAAACTTCTGTCTACTAAACTAAAAAGTTCATTAGAATTCGGATAGTTAGACGTCAGTTTTGGGGTTATATATATTCTTTTTTAAATTAGTGTGATGCAACTTTTGTAACGATTTTGCACTTCATCTTTCGATGAAGACCTCATTGCGCATGGTTGCATCGCTATGTTTTATTCGTAATTAATTTTCCACGTAGCAACTTTGAAATTTATCTCACGATAAAGACCTTGTTGTGCAAGAAATCAAATGCATATAATTAAATTTTTTATTTAAATGGGAGTTGTTTTACTTGAGTTCAAAAATTTGGAGCCATAATGGAACTCGTAACGACTTTGAAATTTATCTCACGATAAAGACCTCATTCTGCGAAGGAAGTTTTGGATCTTGATTTTCTATTGGAGGAGAAAATAATTTGTTTGTTTTTATATGATGTTAACAAACAAAACTACCAATTGTTTAAACAATGGTTGTTTCGGCTTTGCTGCTGTTCCTCCAAAGAATGACAGCTCTCATTCCCTTCTCTTCCGATAATCCCTTTGGAATATTCATGCGTTCCGCTCCCCACTCACTATTATTACCTAAGCTACGCCCTACGCGGCGCGACGAACGGGCCTCGGGACGAGGTTGAGTCCCATGGTCAGTTCGATAGTTGAACCTGAATCGGTGCCAGGCGAGCATCTCGCTCCGCTCTCAGCATCGGCCCCAAATATCCGGTTACAATCTTTGGGTTTGCCGGCTAGTATACTATCACCGCTTGATACTCGCCATCGACCCATGCGCACTTTATCGTTTGCACTTTTCTTCCACGGTACATGAGTTTTCAGTCTATATCTATTCGTTCGGAATAGAAATTATTTTTGAAACATTTCAGTTCTTTTGGACAAATAAAGGAAGATTGAACGCTAGTGACTCCGAGTGTTAATTGTGAAACTCTATCTTTAGAAATTGCTTTAAGGGACCATCAGGTTTCCAACTTTCTCCCCCTTCTTAATTCTCCTAGGTAACTTTCGGGCTTCCGGAGATCCTCCAAATACTCTCGCAGCGAAGGGAGTAGAGAGTCATGACGCCTCCACGTCTGGATCTGCCCCCTTCGAAACCGACGACAGTAAGTAAGCCCAGGAGTTTCTAATTAAGTGAACAAACACACACCCACCCCCTCCCTTTTTTATTTACCGTGAAAATTCGCGGAAAGTGACAAAATAATAAAACTTAATTTAAAGAATCCCACACTCACGATCCTGACTGCAGGAGCGGAGCCTAATTGAGTCTTATTCCTAATTTCGGTCTTCCCTCTCACGATCCTCTCCGTAGGATCGGAGAAAGGAATTAATCTAATAAAGAAATTCTAAACCCTCTCGCCATCCTCTCGTAGGATCGGAGAGCATAAACTCAATTAAAGGATCCCATACTCACGATCTTCGATGCAAGATCAGTGTATAATGAAATTCTATTCATAACTCCGGGCGGGCCTCCCCATGTCACCCCCCCCCCCCCTTAATTCAAATTAAGGAACCCAGACACACTCGCGCTCCTCTCGTAGGATCAGAGAACAAAAAATATATCGATTTAATTAATCCCCTCACTTACGATCCTCTCGTAGGATCGAAGTTTAATAGAAACCTTGAGGTAGGATCGGAGAAGCAAGGCGGCAGGAGGAACCCCTGTGGACCCTATCTTTTTCGGTCCACCACCTTATCAGCGATCCTTTTTTTATTTATCCACTACAATAATCAGAGTGATTTTCTAAATGAATTTAAATCATTTCAAAATACGCAATCATCTCTCCCTTGAGTGAATACACAATACTTCGATTTTCTCATTATTAAATTTAAATCCTAATTGTGTTATAATCAAATTCAATTATAAAATGGTTAGAGATATTTTTAATGTCCTACCAGCATTCGAAGCAATTTATATTGTTGGATCTACTGATCAGGACAGAGTAAATTCAAATTGAACGGATTTCTCTATGATAATTAATATCATTGAGATGCGTTTGAGTTGTAACAGTACTATTACTACAAATTAATATAATTTTTAGTAAATTCAAGATATTTTCATAAGAATCAGCCAACTGAGTGATAAATAAATTGAGAATATTGGTAAACACAAAATCGATCCCCGGTTAGAAATTATGATAATATTACAGTAACATTATATGTTTATTAAAGCTATAATGGAAATTACATTTAAAGATGCTAGTAAAGTTTATGTCAAAGGATTGGAAAAGAAAAATTGGCTAAAATGCTTTGCAATGAAGTCTATGGAAATTATTGACTTGCATGAATTAGGATGTCCTTCATTAAAATGTTCACGCAGTCACCTGATTTTATTGAATGTCCTCGACATATGAGTGTTAAAGAATTGAATTGTGCACATCAAAATGTTGCACTGATTAAAAATTGGATATCAAATAAGCTATTTTAGATTTAATATATTTCAAAGAAATTTAACTTTTTCATGAATAAACGAATATATTATCTGACGTATAATTATTTCTAACCTAGTTCCCTGGAGGTATATATATATTACGGGTATATCAATTAAAACAATCAATTAAATAAAATGATTTGTTATTAAATAAATTACTTTATATAGTTATATGAAAGTTTTAATAATCGATGTACATAATTGCAATTCTTCTTTGTGAATTAAATTCATTCGTTAAAAAATTAAAATTTATACAAGTTTTAGAATTGCTGTACATAATTTTAATTCTTCTTTGAAAATTAAATTCATTGATCAAAAATAAACATGAGTCTTTATCCATATCCACCCTGATGGCCGAGAAGAAGACAATTTCTTTTGAAATTTTTTCAATTGGACTATTAGTTCAATTTTTACAAAATTCTAAATAAATAAAAACTTTCCACGTCTGTGTGTACGAGTATTAGTAACAGCATCGAATCGTAACAGCCGGCGGCTTGGAAGCTGCAGGTTTGAAACCTCGATCGAACCCTCTCACTCAGGCGCACACAGATGTGAAAAGTTTGTATTTATTTCGAATTTTGTAAAAATTGAACTAATAGTCCAATTGAAAAATTTTTAAAAGAAATTGTCTTCGTCTCGGCGATTACTATATAATTAGTAAAAAATTTACGATGATTCATTGATTTATTCATTCAGGATACATATTTGCTCTCGTTTTTTACCTATTCCCCTTTTTACCCCATTGCATCTCAAAAATTTCAAATCTCCTAAAATACGTAAAATAAAGAATTCTGAACTTTTTTTTTTGTCATCAAATTTTGTAAATCAAAAATAATAATATTGAGAAAAGTATAATGTGATAAAAAAAATCTTAACATACCCATTTTTAAATTCTATTGTTCACCTGATTTTCAACCTTCGGTCTTTTAGAATTTGTCTTAAATATATAGCGTAGTTTTATCAATATCAAATCCTGAAGGGTTAAATAAAATTTATAAAAGCTAGAAATCGCCTTTTTGTGCATAAAACTAAATCGCTGTGACGCCTATTATGTTTCATGCATTCCTTCTTTCATTGAGACATATTTTCTTAGAAGCAGCAAAAGACTGCCCCCTGTTTGTGGGTCCACAAAACGTGACTGAATATAAACGTGAAATGCAGGAGGTTCTTCGATCAACGAAGCAGCGTTTTAGAAATGCCCATAAATCATCCGTCTCAGAGGAGTGTGATGTCGGCCCAACAGACGCGGAGACTTCACCCGAAAATTTATTTTACAGAGATGCCGAAGATGCCGATATATATAATTAAAAAATAAGTTTATACAACCACCGCAGGGTCTCACTGGGAGCAACTGCCATCTAAAAATGACATCGGCTCTCAGTAGGACCGCGGTAAATCACACTTATGGCCACGTCTCACAAACGTGAGATGGGTGGTCACAGGACACGATAAAAAAATAACGACAGGCCGGCGAAACCCTCGTGTATTTTGAGGACACGAAGCGACCCAAGGATGACAGCTTTCTGCAGCTATTTCGCAAGTGCCTTGGCATATTTTTGTCATGCGGGTATGGCTTTAAGGTTACGAACCAGTGATAGTTTCGCACATCCGAGAGCTAAACGTTTTAAAGAAAACCAACTCGTTATTTTCAAATAAGAAAATGTTAAAATACTACAAATTCCCTTATTTTAGAGAACGGCGAATGCCTATAGACCATATATTAGGCCACACTTAGCAGTAAAACTAATTATAAGATAGTTAAATATTATGGGGAAAACTCGCTAATAAGATCGCTATCGTCAGAGGAGGACGAAGCTTTGCGATATTCTAATAGTATGATCACTGAAATCTTTCACTGTTCTTTTTAGAGTATTCAAGAAACCAATTACCTATGGATGGTCGGAGACTCTAAGGCAAGTTGTCGTCGAGTTTCGAGCAGCGCGTCGGGGAGAGGGAGAAAAAGGGACGAAGGTAGCGAGAAGGTAAGAGAGAGAGCGTCAAGCGCAAGTGACGGGGAGGATCTCTTGAAGAGGAAGAGAGACAACCAAGAGAGTCCGGAGAAAAGCGAGGTAGAGAGTCCATTTAAAAAAAGCGGGAGGACACGTAGGTCACCCCCCCCCCAAAAAAAATGGAGGGAAAGTCGGAGAAGGAGGCTCTCGGCATGTTATTAAGCGATATCAAGGGGTTGAGGGAGGACGTAAAGGGGACTAAAGAGGAGATGGAAGTTATGAGGGAGGACTTGAGGATCAGAGATGAGAAATGGGAAAAGGAGATGAAAGAGCTGAGGGACAGAGTAGAAGCGTTAGAGAGGGGTAGGACAGAGAAAGACGTTAAGATAGAGCAGATGGAAGAGGAGATTAGGGAGTGGAAGGAAAGGATGGAGAAAAGGCTTGAAAAGGTGGAGGGCAGGGCGGAAAGGGAAGTAGGTGGCGGGGGTGGGGAAGGCGAAATTAAAGGTATTTTGGAGAGGGTAGAGAATATGATAGAAGAGAAAGTGGGAGGCGTAGGAATGAAAAGGAGGAGAGGGAGGATAGGGAAAGGATAAGGGCAATGGAGATGAGAATGGAGAGAAGGCAAACAGGAGAAACAATATTGTGATAAGAGAGTTGAAGCTAAAGAGCGGTGGAGAAAGGGAGGGTGTGGAAACGTTGCTACAGAGCATAGGTGTATAGCTACTTGAGCTGGAGAGAAGGGAGATTGGCAAAGGTAGGATATCAGAAAATAAGAATAGACGAGAAAATATGGGTGTGGGACGAGGAGAAAGAGGTGTTGAAGGAAGTGCAGGGGAATTTGTTTCGTAGGAAGTAGGTGCCGAGGGTAATGCAGGGTAGAGGAGTGGTGGAGGTGCTGTACTGGAACGTAGCAGGGATAAAGAAGAAGGATGAGGAGTTCTGGATATATATCCAAGAGTTTGATGTTGTGGGACTGGTAGAGACGTGGGTAGAAAGGAAGAAATGGGATAGAATAGAGCCAAAGCTGCCAAGGGGATATAGGTGGAGACTCCAGGAGGCGGTCAGAGTGAAGAAGGGAGGAAGAGCTAGTGGGGGAATTATAACGGGTGTTAGAGAAGGGTTAGAGGAAGTAGTTCATGGAAAGGAAGAGGGGAAGGGAGTGCAAATAAGAGAAGTAAATATAGGAGGGGTAAAGTGTAAGTTTGTGACAGTGTACAATAAGGATGGGATGGAAAGAATCAAAGAAAGGGTGGAAGACTTGCTAGGCGAAAGAGAGGAGGGTATGGTGGTACTGGTTGGGGAGTTTAATGCGAGGATGGGGAGGGAAGAAGGCCTTTACAGGGAAGGGGAGAGCTTTGAAAGGAAATCAAAGGATAAGGTAATAAATAAGGAGGGGGAGATTCTAAGGGACTGGATGGAGGACAGAGGCTGGGCGGTGGCGAATGGTACGGTAACTGGTGACGAAGAGGGAGAATACACCTATGTAAGTAAGGTGGGGGTGTCGGTGATAAACTATGTAGCCATGAATACGTATGGGTGGGAGGAGACGGAAAGATTCGCAGTGGAGGGGAGGGTGGAATCGGACCATCAGCCATTGGGGCTGTGGGTAAGGGGTACCACTACCACTACCACTACCACTACCACTACCACTACCAACTACCACTACCACTACCACTACCACTACCACTACCACTACCACTACCACTACCACTACCACTACCACTACCACTACCACTACCACTACCACTACCACTACCACTACCACTACCACTACTACCACTACCACTACCACTACCACTACTACCACTACTAC
>CAKNWT010087984.1:0-13088 GCA_932066315.1 Andricus coriarius | reverse complement strand
CTAGGGGTAAGCGTGACACTACCCGATTCGGGTAGTGTTTCTTAGGTGGATTTGTAGTAAATGGGCTCACCACACCCACGACCGCCAACAACAACGCAGTAGTATCAGACGGTCACCCATCCAAGTACTAACCGCGCCCAACACTGCTTAACTTCAGTGATCTAACGGGAACTGGTGCTTCCAGCGTGGTATGGCCGTTGGCCATTACCATTTAATGGTAAATTCAGATAATTTCATTTTCATTCTAAAAATTTAGCGAAATTTATTGTAGAAGAAGTGCTCAATTTTATTTGATACCAATAACTTGTAAAACTGGGAGTTTGTCTGTATTTATGAAAATGAAGAAAAATTTGAAGAAAAGCTCACTGCAATTCAGATCCATAAAAAAGTTTCGTTCTTTTCTGAACTTGAAGGATATTATTATTATTATTGTTATTTTGCTTTTTATTTTTTAATACAAATATTAGAAGCAGGTTTCTTTTTGCTTTTAAAGAAAAAATGTTAAAATTCTTTAGCCTTATATTAAAAACCAAACAAAATAGGAAAGGACTTTACACAGTACAAAATTCTTGTACGTAATTTCCATCCTGAGGTTTAATCAATTCTCTAGAATCATTAACTTGACTTTTGAAAATTAAACATATTAGAAGAAACTTTCTCTTTTTTCGTAAAAATTTCCTCGATTTCGACGGAAAAACTTGAATGATGATGCTCGAATAACTGTCCATCTGAGCGTAAAAATGACTCGAGATTTCGAGTTCATCACTATTATACGGGAGAAATTAATAATTTTGTTTGACTTTCATTCAAGAAGACCCACTATCTATAGGTTACCATATCTAAAAACAACAATATTATACGCTCAGTGCAATTTAATTAATACAAATTCTTTTAAGCATTTCATTACTTTAAATTATTGACAAAGATATTCTTCATTTCTCCCTATGCCATGTCACATTTTTGAGTCAGAATGCGACGTCTAAGAAACTGTTCGAGGCTATTTGTACTGTAATTTTCATACACGTAGCCACGCTCTTTCATTATTCTACTTCTGAAAGTGAAGCGTTATTAAAAGCGTCTTTTTTCTGTTTTGTTTTGCATACCATAATTTCATATTGTTCATATTTTGTATTATATAAAATTTCATATGTTTTTTATTATAAGAGATATTTTCGTTGTATCGTATAAGGGAACGACAATTATAATTTTTTAATTCTTTTTCTTCAACCAGAAAATATTATCATTTTATTTACGAAAACGAAACGTATTGCCAGAAGTTTTCATTGTCCTTACCTTTCAATAACTCTGTTCTTGATGGTGAAAACAGTTCAGAGACTTTAACTTTATTAATAATATATTTGTTTCAATAGCGAAGCGAGAATATAAAAATCTATTTTTGTTTAATATCAAATTAAACTAAGCGAAGCGAAAGTTTCCCAAATACCCCTCAAACTTTTTAAAACTTGTACGATGTGTTCTGAAGATTTGGTATGTGTATTTACGTTTACCTCTGGTTACTCCATTTTTTTTTGAAATTCGGCTTCTTGAAAGTTTTTGAAGAAAAGTATATAATTTCGCATTTAATATAAACAGAGGTACATAAAAGTATGCTTTAGTTCTAGTGATATCAATAATTGGAAAGACAATATAATTTACCTTCAACTGAATAACAGATAAAATTCTTACCTATAATTTTGAAAAGACTATGTAAGATGGTAGGGTCTTTTGTTTTTACTTCTAAAAGAAACCAATGAAAGGGGAGCACCAAAACATATACTCCAACGATTTCCAGATCACTAAAAAGTTTTATTGAATAAAATTCTGGATAACAATTAGGGTTACGTTTCGAGTGTAGTCTGGTCTCATCATCAGACCTTACTCATTACATTGAACATTTTGGTAGAAAATTAATTGGTGCATAGAAGACTAAGTAAAGAAAACCGAGCATGAGGGCTCATATGTTATAAGATCGTCCATTTTCGAAGAAATCTACCCAATCATCTTCTACGTTTGTGATAAAACATCAATTCGTAATATTGTTTAAAGTCAATTATGAAATATCATTCGTTCATAAGATATAAACATTATACCGACTAATCAAAATTGATTTTACTATTCAAAGTTCAAGTGTACACTAACTCTTGACTATATTCTCAAAAGTTGAGACTGAAATTCGTCTGTTTTTTTTTTATTTGCGTTTTAGAAATCATAGACCCAACTGTCAATACCTACATAGTTTTATATGTTTGAAGAAAATATATATTTAGCAATATATGCACTTGGACCAATTAAAGGACTATCTTATAGTTTCAAATTATAATAGTTACCATATCGTGTAACAGTCATCATATAATAGTTTATCGTTATAATTATAATAATAATAATCACAATTTAATTAAATCAAATCTACACTGATAGAAATAATAATGTTGATTTAACCATATGATCGTTGGTTGAAAAATTACGAGTATATTTATAATATAATACGTGTACTTCAATGATAAAGAGTAGGAAATGCACTTACTGAAATATGGTAAATACAAGTTACTTATATTTATGGTACAAAAATGTAATATTTGTGTTGCTATTGTATGAAATGTGTAATTCTATTAAACATTTGCTTGAGGGAACTATCTCTGAAATGTTGTCGTTTAGCAATACCCTTTGTATGACTGATTTACCCGACTCGCTTTGTTTAGTTCACAACAGGCCCATCTTGATCGCGCCTGCGCGTCTACTTTCGTAAGCAACAAGAATCGGATGGCCAAAACAGACATACTGTATGGCTGTATCTATACCAGCAATAAAATAGAGCTAATTTAATCATAAATATTGTTGTACCACTTATTCATTTCTATCAGTGTATCACCACCATCGCTCGCGGTCGCTGTGGAAGGATAACATCGGTAAAAGACAAATTGCAAACTACACCATGCTCTTAAGGGCATGTGATACTTCAATCGGGTTCAGTTCCACCGGGTTTTTGTCCACAAAACTGAAAATTTGTAAAAACTGAATTCGGAGATGCTATAAAATAGAGTAACGGACGTCTTCGAACTCTTTTTTAAAGGGATAATAAAAAATATATATAATCTGCTAAATAAAAATGGCATAGAGGGCGTCCTAACGAGCATAAATAAATTATTTATGAAATATATTTTTTGGATTGCCTACAAACAAGCTTAGTTCCGGGACATTAGTTACTATGTTTTATTACTTGTCCTAAGTTTTCGACCAAAAATATTGTGTAGTTTGGAAGTAAAGCTGCGGGGAGAATTGTAACACACATAACCTCAAAATACACACATATTAATAAAATTTAGCAGAATGAAATTTTTTTAAATTATTCCACAACAGAAGAGTTCGGGGACGTCCATTAGCATGTTTGCTATCATTCCCCAAATTTTTAAGGCAAAATCTTTATTATTGTAGGAAAAAAGCCGGGGGAACCTAACACTGCTCAAATCGATCATTGTTTATGTATCACATGCCCTTAATTTTGTACCTACAACATCATTGCAAAATAGTTAAAGTATCATAATAAATTAACTCATAACATCCTCATATCATGAGTCACTTGATTTAGTCCGTAGCTATGATGAAAAACCGGGTTCACCAGAGAACAAGTTTGAAGAAAAATATAATAATCATAATAATCGCTAATTATAAGTATGCATTTTCTAGATGTAAGCTATTAATTTGCCTCTTCTATTAGAAAATAAGATTTATTATTTAACTTTAAAATTAATTTCTTAATAAAAAGTCATTAAAGTAGAATCATAGAAGTTAATTATTCCTGTCAGCAGTATTCTAGAATTTTAGAAGCCATAAGTACAGCTTTAAAATATTGCGTCATGTAGTCTTTACAAAACTCTATCAACCCTGCGCAAGTATACACTTCCCGTAAATTCCATCTATTATTTATCTATTCCTTTCTTCCATTCCTAGACTTAAAACCAACACGAGCACCTAACGAGACAAGGCGCAGACAAACAGCCGAGGCGTGGGAGTAGTCGGACCGCTGGAAAAATTTCGAGAGTAGAATTATCAATGCTAAATAAAAAGTAAAAGAATAGCTTTTTAAAGTGATAAGTCGAAGATGTATTCCTAATTAATTCATGTACCTTATTCCAAAGATGCGCTCCCTTCGCCATAAAGGATCTTTGCAACTTACAAGATTTGTGACGTGGAACTGTAAGGACCGTTTTTCTTAAACGAAGCCTAGATAAAAGAATGTAGTTGTATTTGTTTACCAAGCCAAGATGAACACCACTAACCGTTTATAGCACCATGCACTTCTTTAAAATTCCCATAATTTAACGAATATAACTGAGCGATATAACACACGTCCTGTGCAACCGACCAGGGCCGTAACTAATTTAACTTATTGTTTAACTAACTTATTTCATTTTTGCCATTTTTCGAAAAATTTAAATATTTTTATGTACTACTTGGCTTTCTAAGAATACTCCGCCGAATCCATTTCGAATTCATTATTTCGGGGTAAGCGTGACTCACTCGGTAAGGAAGGGAGTAATGTGGTGTAGGGGGTATAGATTTTTAGATTGATCTAGAATTCCCGTGTTAATTATTTAAATAACACGTTCGTTCCGCAACTGCTCCGACCCAGGTTGCTGATCAATCTCTCTAGCAATCACCCCAAGTGAAGAGCCTCACAAAGTCATTATGTAAAGCTCCCCGCTCGGGCCCATTAGTATCCAAGGTTTTTTGTGTCAGGTGTCACTCACTTCACTGACACTCTTCTTCATGCATTTCTTATTAACTATTTGTGGCCACACTTTCCTGGCTTGGCATACCTCTCTAGCTTCCTTCACGTCCATGCATTCTCTCATGCAAGCTCTTGTGTTTCTATGGCTTCTTATGTCTTTTATAATTAGGGTCTTAGTCACACATTATAACCATTCATTCCGCGGTCTGCCTCTCGACACACTGCCATTTACTTTACCTTGAAACACTTGTTTCGTCAGTCGTTCATCTTTCATTTTCTCAGCATGTCCAAACCATCTTAACGAATTTCTTTCACATATGTCAGCTAGTGTTTCCTCTACACCGCATTCTTTGAGGATTATGTCATTACTCACTTTTTCCATTAGCATTTTTCCGCACGTCATGCTTTACTTGATATATTTTTATTTCTGATAATGGGCCCTGCTCGACCGATAATATCCTTACCCTCCTTTATATGCCTATCGAACCCTTCATCTATCTTTCCGTCATGTGTGAATAGGCTACCAATATATACGTACTTATCAACGTATTCTATTCTCTCATCGTTTAGGGCAATGTTGCATATTGTTTTCTCACGCTTTCCTTCATACATCATAATTTTTGTTTATTTACATTAATTTTGAGGCTCACGATCTTCATGCTTGTATTCAGTTTCGTCAAATATTCTTTGCAAGTCTTCGATTGACTCTGCCATAACAACTTTATCACCTGCAAACGCTAACCCACGTACCCTCACTGTCTCGAGATCAACACATTCTTCGTCGAAGAGGGTCATTCTTAGACACTTTTCCATGAATATAATAAATAGCCATGAGGACATAACCCATCCTTGCCTAACACCTTGCACAATATCGAACCAGTCACTCAGTTTCTCATTTACCCTTACACTCGATTTGGTACCAGCATATGTTGTTTTAAATGCTTGTAGGAGCCATCCATTGACTCCGTACTTTTTCAGGACTTTCCAAAGTTTACTTCTATCCACCTTGTCAAATGCTTTTTCTAGGTCAACAAATTCACAGAAAATTTTTTTCTTCACGCTCAAACTTTTTCTGTGATCTGTCTTAAGCTAAATATTTGATCCATACATGATCTTCCTGGCATAAGTCCACTTTGGACTTCCCATATCTTTTCTTCTGTCATTTTCATTACCCTGTGAATAAGTATTTTTTAATATATTTTAATTATGGTACTTAATAAGCTGATACCTTTGTAATTGAGCCATGGCCATGAAATTTCCTACAAAGCCGTATATTTCAAAAATTGATTTTCAAACTGGATTTTAAAGACAACAGGGGCCAACCGGAACAGCCATGTGAATTTTATATGCCCTTACACTATCCAGCGGCTCAATTATTGCAGTTGCTTTTATCTCCCTTTCCTTTGTATATTGGTACAATAATCGCTTTTTTCCAGTCATCTGGAACTTCTATCATCTCGATACATAAATTTATCCATCTGCACAAACTCGGGGAAAAAATATGTTGTTTTCAGAGGAAATTAGGCGATACATTTTTTGTTTGTTTTGTGAAAAACAAAATTTCTACGAAATTATGCGTATTTGAATTTTGTTCTTTGTTTGTCAAAAAACCTTAAATTTTTTCTTTAAACCTCTATAACTTTTGACATAATTGAGGTATTAGTGTTTCTCTTTCTGATTTTGATACTTTTTATTGTGTTTTTTTTTTAAATTCATCAGAAGATTTAAAAAGCGTTTCAAATTAACAAAATGGCGGCGGTTTGTCTGAAAATATTAAAAATAGATTTTCTCAAAAAATGCAGACTTATGTTTTTTGACATTTTTTTGTTGAATTTGTACTTTAATAAGGAATACATCTTATATTAGTTTTATTCGGGCTAGAAAACTTTTGACGCCAGGAGAATTTTTTAAAATAAAATCTAATTTGATAATTTTTCTCGCAAAAACGACAGATACGAAAAAATGTTAAAATAATAGTTTGCACGTCTAACAAAGTTCTATGAAAAATACCTCTTACTCATTGGCGATATCTTGCATCGTTTAAGAAATAAATTCCAAAATTATATTTTTAGCCAAAAAATTCTCCTAGTCTCAAACTTGGTTTAGCCCCGCATAAAGCTGATATGGCGCCTTTCTTCTGTTAGGAGAAACTTTCGAAAAATATTGGGAAGAATAAAAAAGGTGGTGTTATCCAGAAATAATTTTGTTCATGTTTTCAAAATTTGAAGAAAAAAATAAAAAAGATTGTTTCAAAAACCACCAACTTTTTAATTTTTTTCTATATTTTTTTGCAATTTCTGCTTATATAAGGAAGATATCGAATCAGGTTTATGCGGACTAAATCATTTTTGGGGCCTGAAAAATTTTTCTTCCTAAAAATATTCTTATTATTTTTTTGTGTAAACGATCCAAGATATCGCAAAAGAACAAGAGGTATTTTTCATAGAACTTTTTTAGACATGAAAGAATTGAAAAAAAAATTCAAATAAAATATTTAAAGGTGTTGGTTCAATCCGACTTGGATTTTTTTTATAGGTACGTCACTGACTCAATATATAATTGTTGTCAAGGTTTTGAGAACGAAAGAAAGAAAACTTGTCAAATATTTAAGGTTTTGCGAGATCCTCAGATCAATAAAATTTGGAGAAATTAAGCCTTTTGCTGAGACAATTATTATTTTTAATGAAATTATCAATTTTTTGAAAGGGAGCAATCTGCAGATAGCAGAAGACAGCATTTAAACGGCGAGAACCGTTTGCAAATTTATTTTTTTACTCACAATTCTGAGATCACAGAAGGAATCGCTGCAGCTGTCTTGTAGTCGAAGACCCACGACTTGATGATGGTTAATATATATTTTGCGAAATACGTCGCAAAATGGAGAGAGATGGGTACAAATATGAGGTGTCCTGTCTGTGTGAAGACTATAAGACTGTAGTTGTAAGCAGCAAAGCAAACACGCACTCAACCACCTGTGAAACTCATACTCCGAATCTCCGATGCTCTGAAGTACGAAATCAGTGATGCCAACGTGGGCGCCTTTTGCCACTGCGCTTACGGTCGGACCGCGTACTGGTTTTCCGTAGTTGGCGCGCAATTCAAAATTGGATCTTTTGAGAATACATAAAAAATATTAAATGACTAATAACTAAGAAATGATGATTTCCATACATGGATGTTTAAAGTATGAAAACACCCTGATAACATGCTGTATACTCAAAAACCCGTTAATCTTTATAGATCATAGATATGAACCTTTTGTTTCGGTAAGACTGATAGTCAAAATGTGAAACTTTTAGCAAAATCTAACGAAGGGCTTAGGAGAAAAAAAACTTTTCACTAAAATTAGCATTTTTCTAGTAAAATACATGTGAACATTGGAACTTTGTCCATTTTTTGTTAAAAAACTGTCCATTTTTCTCACTTTTTTCTTTAGGATTATTGTTTTGCAGGTTCGAAAATACAAAAAAAATGAGATTTACAATTTTTCACAAAAAGCCATTTACTGTAGATTTGGTGCGGGGTCCTTTATAATTTCAAAATTATAATTTTAACATTTTCAAATTATAATTTCAAACTGAATAAATTTACATACAATCATAAATTGGATTATCCATAAAATTAGTGCATTTGCAGATGCTGTCTGCATTTTTATTTCTCAATTCAAAACTGCCGCTGAGACTCGAAGCCTGGATTCGCGGTCGATAAGGAAGGGCGTCCCGATTTCGCGAGTGGCAATGTGTGGTTCGGACCAGTGATGCAATTCAAGATTAGAATTAAAAACAATTCTTGTAATTGAAAAATGCAGAAGAATGTATATAAAATGTTCGCAAAGTATATATATTGACCATCATCAAGTCGTCGGTCTTCGACTACAAGACAGTTGCAGCGATTCCTTCTGTGATCTCAGAATTGTGAGTAAACAAATAAATTTGCAAACGTTTCTCGCCGTTCAAATGCTGTCTTCTGCTATCTGCAGATCGCTCCCTTTCAAAAAATTGATAATTTCATTAGGAATAATAATTGCCTCAGCAAAAGGCTTAATTTATCTAAATTTTATTGATCCGAGGATCTCGCAAAACCTTAAATATTTGACAAGTTTTCTTTCTTTCGTTCTCAAATACTTGACAAAAATTATGTATTGAGTCAGTGACGTACCTATAAAAAAATTCCAAGTCGAATTGAACCAACACCCTTAAGCAAACATTTATTATTGAAATAATTGTAAAATTATTCCAACAAACTATTTTTTTCTCATCGTTGATTTAAGAACTCATAACGTATTGAAAATACGTTAATTTTTCGACTTACCTGAAAAAGGTATTTGAGCAAATAAAAAATTGTGTAACCATTACAAATTATTTAAAAAATGACTATTTATGATTATTTATGAAAAAACTATTGCAAGTTATAATTTCATCTTATTGAAATAGAGAGTCACTTATTTGCTCATTTCATGGAAAGATCAACACTAGCCCTATCCGTTTTTTGAAATATGTAAAAAAATGAGTTTATCGAAACAGAATGTCAAGGTGATTAGAAAAAAAAATCTTGTTTTGATAGTCAGACGTGGGTTAAACCAGCGTCAGATAAGACCAGGGCTGGTAACGTACAATACTCCACGTATTATACGTAGTTTTCTACACGTATATTATCACTCGTAATACTAAACTCGTAAATCTTATCACAGAAGACACTTTGCGAAAGTTTTCTGTCCTTCTTTCTTCCGCTCAAAAAACATATCCTTCCATGGGATTACATTATGATTTTGAACTTTTCTTCCCAGCTCAGGCATAATTATTATTTTTAAGTACTATATCGTATTTAACAGAATAATTAATAATTATTATATTTCAAAAGTGAGGTTATGTACTTGTCAACACTGATGACACTGATTTTGCAAGTCGGCCATCTTCAAAACGTAACTTACAGGAGTTTTCTATGGTTTTCACGTCAAAAACGTATTATACGTAGAAAATACTCGAGTTACGTGTAACTGAACAACCCTGGATAAGACTAGGTCTAGGTAAATCCCAACCTACAGGCCAGACCGGCGCCAAACCAGGGCCAGATCGGACCTTCCAGACTACACAGTATACATAGGTGAAGTCTGAGCTTGGCTAGACCAGCGTCAGATATGGTCCAGACTGGAAAACTTCCGTCTCATTCTTACAGCTGATCAGGATTGGTCAGTTACGTGTAACTCGAGTATTTTCCACGTATAACATGTTTTTGACGTAATATTTGTCGAAAACAGTAGAAAATCGTAGAAAACTCCTGTAAGTGACGTTTTTAAGATGGCCGACTTGTAAAATCAGTGTCATTAGTGTTGACATGTATATAACCTCACTTTTGAAATTTAATAATTATTAATAATTCTGTTGAATGCATTATAGTAATTAAAAATAATAATTATGCCTGTGCTCGGAAGAAAAGCCCAACATCATCATGTAAACCCATGGAATGATATGTTTTTTGAGCGGAAGAAAGGACAGAAATCTTTCGCAAAGTGTCTTTTCTGTGATAAGATTGGTGAGTTTGTAGGATAATTGGTCCCACATTTTTTCCTTTTAGGCCTACCCCCTCGATACATATTTTTACAATTGACTGCAATTAAAAGTTGGAAAGCGAACACGGCGACTACGACTCACGACCTGGGTTGCGTACGTAATGTACCTTGAGTAATTTACGTAGTTTTTTACATGTAAATTACTTACGTAATTTACGTCCCTAGTTTTTACATGTAATTTATCTTCTTAAGATGGCGACTGCGCTTATATAGAAAATAAACATAACGTCATTCTTTAATATCCCGAAGACACTGACTGACTTGCTTGATAGCCCTTAATTCATTAAAAAATGTTTAGAGGTGGCAGACCCCGAAATTCCTTTTGGGAGGAGTTCAATTTTATTTTAAAGAGGGAAAATGACAAAAATGTTGTTTTTTGCCCCGAGTTCAATCTTTTGATTTACTCATTTTATAAATTTTATAAAAAATAATTCATTTAATCTTGCACGTAATGCATTCCGGAATAAGTGCGGTTATATTATGCTCTTTTCCCTCACCCGCCACTGCCTCGCACCAATCAAGCCCGCCATTTTTTCCGTTTATTACATTTTTTACGTATAATACGTATTATACGTATTATACGTATAAAAGTTCGAGTTACGCGTAACCGTGCAACCCTGCTCACGACAAGAAAAATAGGTTATATGAGGTATTTTTCGATCTTGACGCATGCGCGCTGAAAGTTTTTATTCGGACGTAGTATACGTCAAATCACGTAGAAAACTAGAGAGGTAATATACGCGTAGAAAAAAACGTATAATACGTGGAGTATTATACGTTACCAACCCTGCAACTGATGGAGAAGGCGCAGTGGTGGAAACGAAACATGTGACCCGTGAGTAAAAATCATGAAATTTCCCCTTGCTGATAATGAGTCCTTGCTCCAATTAAGGCATGACCATTTAACGTAAATTTTCACGTATTATTATAATTGCAACAGTTTACATATTTGTTTTGCTTCTCTTAATAATTATAATGCCATATTACTTTAGCATTACTTTAGCATCACGCTGTAGCGTAATGCTTGCGTACGGAGGGTCAGCCAGGGAACTCCTCTAAAAACTCGATTATCACAGGACCACAATATCTAAGCCCTTACAACACGGACCAGGCTAGGTGGGTCTTATATTTTCGGGGTCGCTGAATTCAAATCCGTTGTCCGTTTGGTCCCATCAGGTCAGGGTCAATGTAAATTCAAAGTCAAACCTACAAAAATCATCGGTAACAAAATAAGTCAGTCTACCTTTAGGTTTTCGGGGTTGCTGATTTCGAATCCGTTTTCAAGGTCAGAACAAGGTCAAAATTACCGAATTCATCGCTAACCAATTAAGTCAGGGTACCTATAAGTTTTCGGGGTCGCTTAATTCAAATCCCTTTGTATGTTTAGTCCCATCAGGTCAGGGTCAATGTAAATTCAAGGTCAAACCTACCAAATTCATCGCTAACAAAATAAGTCAGTGTACCTTTAGGTTTTCGGGGTCGCTGATTTCAAATCCGTTGTCAAGGTCAGCTCAAGGTCAAAATTACCAAATTCATCGCTAACCAATTGAGTCAGGGTACCTATAGGTTTTCCGGTTCGCGGAATTCAAATCCGTTGTCCTTTTGGTCCCATCAGGTCAAGTTTAAAGTCAATTAAAGGTCAAACCTACAAAATGCATCGTTAACTAAATAAGTCAGGGTAGCTGTAGGTTTTCGGGGTCGCTGAGATCGAATCCGTTGTCCGTATAGTCCCATAAGGTCTTAGTTAAGGTCAATTCAAGGTCAAACTTACAAAATTCATCGCTAACCAATTAAGTCAGGGTACCTATAGGTTTTTGGGGTCTGTTTTAAATTAATGACGCACTGGCGTGGGCTAGCGAAGGAGTCATGTTCAGTCAAGTTATACTCAACGAAAATGAACCTGACAATTTCTCACCGGGATCCCGCACTTCTCAATACCTTGCCTCGATTCAGTTCAGGATACGAGTCCTCGGTCCTATCCAATGAGGCACTTCCTTGATGTCCAAAAAAAGGTTTTGTTTGTACGTGAAAATTAGCACAGATGTAGCCTCCGGAAGCTACGACCACGATCGTTCACCGAACGATCGATCCCGGCGCGACCGGAGGTGATACGTCATCCGACTCGTCACTTCCTGCAACACTAGAAGACGATCGAGTCGGGAAATCACAAAAAACAATTAAATTGGGACTTGAAGAGCCTCTGACTTGAATTTACGCACAATTGATCTCCCATAGTTGCAACCCCGAAAACCAGCCACCCAGCCTACACCTGGATAGTAACTGAGCTCTCTCAGAGAAGGAAGCCCGGCAGCCTCACACCAAGGCACGATCAAGCGACAACATGAGTCACCACGCAAGCCAAAAGGTAGCCCCCAAAACTCATAAACAGAAAAGGAACCTTGAACGAGAAGAAGCATTGGGAGGATTCCATGCGATGATCAATGAAGCCCGAAGGTCAATCAAAGGGAAACAATAACATCAAATAAATTATTAACATCCCGCCCGCCTCGTTCACCGAACGAAATAACTTCCATGTACGTGGGTCAAGAGTTTAGTGCCGCCCGCCATGACGCACACAATGAATTTCCATGTATAAGGAAAACTTTAGTTCCGCCCGCCATGAAGCACAATTGGCCGTATAGAGCCAGCGCAACACTGGGAATCAGATCAATTTGACGATGAGACGATTGTCGGTTCCAATGGAAGTTTTAAACGTGGCAGATCGCACAAGTCCTTCGTGTCCGGGACTAAGATTGGTTACCCGTCCTAAAAGCCATATCCTACATCGAA
>CAKNWT010087975.1:0-10502 GCA_932066315.1 Andricus coriarius | reverse complement strand
TCATTTATTGATATTACGGTTTTCAATATATAATATATTTTTCCTGGTTCCCAGATTTTTAATTTTTCATCTCATGTCTATTATATATTATTTTCTCCATTGTATGAGGAAGGTGCCATAATGTTTGCAATCTTTGCAAAAAAACATTTAGGGGTACAATTAAGCTCAATATGTTCTTGAAGAATCATACTTTTTATGACTTTTGCCCGCGCCAAACAAAAATCTTAATTATTACGTAAATTTGATGCTAGCAACCCCTAAAAAAATTTGTTATTGAAAAAATTACGAGAGTATTTTGCCACCCAGAAAAACAAACTGTCGCGAACGATACGGCCGTCGAAAAATAAAAACAAGTTTTTTGTGAACCACCCTAATACACATATAATAATTATTTGTTTAGAAATAAGGGACTTAAGATTAAATGAAGTATCAGCCGCTCTGTCGGAAAGCCAGATTGTCTTATTGATAAGCAAGCATTAAATCTGTGTGCCGTATTTAAGATTAGGAGTGACTAATATAATCTCAGGGCACCAGTTTGGCTTGACATATGGACATTGATCACGAAACAATAGGCGCGATTGAAAGGTTTACATCTGATATCTCATGGGCGTTGAACAAACGAAAATTTGTGGCAGTTGGATGCTACAGTTCAGTGGTACTACATTTGACATTAAGTTTAGTAGCTTCATTTGCAGTTCGCGCTTTTATTTCTTTCTGTATATGCATAACGTTATTAAAATGTCGATAGAATCACAACTCTGAATACGCTAGACTTTTCACGTAAGTACATGTTAAAATTTGTACCAAAGGTGTAAAACAAAAGTAGAATGTTTATGAAGAATCACAACTTTGGTCAGTGCAATTTAATGAAATGTAATGGATGATAGAAACATAATGTTGCATTTCGTTGTCTTCAATTGTTATTATAAATATTTTATTCTTAAGACATACATAAAAAACGAAACATTCTGAAAGTAATAAATATGAATATTAAATATTCTAAATTGTTCTTTATTTATTTTTTATTTATTTTTTAAGTTCAAAAACATCTTTCTCGATTGGAAATTATCATTTTTGTGATACAAGAGTTTGAAAAGTTGAAACTTTGAGAACTTCTGAAATTAATTATGTAGGTGTCAAATCATGGGAAAGTTTTGGCATGCAGCGATTTAAGTCATAATGCATGCTATAAAATAATGAAAAAAATTATTTTTTTATATTGGAGTTAAAAATTTCTTGAAAGGAGCAGAAAATTATATTCCTTAGTATCCAAAATAGTTGAATTTAATTCGTCAGTGATTGGACCAAACGTTTCAGTACACAATGTTGGTCTTCTCTAGGGGATTTACTGATTCTGTAAAAAAATTAAATAATTTTTTGTCAGGAACGTGTTTTACAAGCTGGATATTTTTTGTGTGTAATGAGAAAATGTTTGGTTATATTTGGTTAATAATACAGTTGTTAATTATTATGATTTATCTTTGGTTAATATCTCAGTCAGAAATTAGTTAAAAAAATGGTTGTATCTGAAATGTAATGAATTTCCTTGTTTAATTACAAATTATTTGTGTAACATAATTACAGTGCTAATATTTCTTTAAATTTGAAGCATATGTTGGGAGCAGGGGAGTGACACGATTTTCGCTTTTGCATTAGAGGCGCGTGTCAGTTTTGTGAAGAGCGGCGAGTCGTGAAACATTGGCGCCACCTCTGCGGCGCCCGGTCTGCCCGTTGCCTATTATTATTTTGCATGTAAAAACTCGTCACATGTCATAACATTATCGTCTATTTTCCATATTTTATTTATTTAAAGATAAACGTGTTATAAAAATAGGGGGCATTGATGTATAGCTCCGAACTGTGGATCAGGGTACGACTCAACCCTCTCAAACGGAGTAAAAAAAGTGTTTTTCTCCGTCCCAAAAAATGAGGTTCAACGTTGGTAACAAGCAATTAAGCGTGACATAAAAATTTTTATTATTAAACCTGGACATGTACAGGGCTCGGAACTGCTCAAGCTTCATAAAATATTAAAACAGTAACCATACATCCCTCAAAAACGTAACCGAAAAGTAAAAATAATGTGGCAAAAAAGTAACCAAAAAGAAAGATTTTTTACCAAAAAAAAACGAACTTTCCACTAAAGTTATAAATCTTCAACAAAAAATGTATGTTCAAGAAAGTACTTCATCCTTTAACAAAATGGTTGAATTTTTCTAACTAAAAAAGGTAAATTGTTAACGAAAAATGTAATAGTTGATATAATAATCAAAAAAGATTTTAATATAATAATAAAAACAGTAGAATTCATTAAAAAATACGATTTTTCAACATAATAGGTTATTTTTAAACCAAATTGTTGAGTTTTTAAGCCAAAAAGACCAATTTTTACAAAACAGTTGAATTTTCAATCCGTCAATATGGATTTTTGACAAATTTTGTATTATCTATTATGTATTTTCAAACAAAAGGGTGATTTTCAATCAAGAAGAGTAATTTTCTACCAACAAAGATGGATTTTCAACCATTTTTTAACAAAAATTGTTCAACTTTCAACCGAATTTCAACCAGAGAAGATAAAATCTCATCGGAAAATATAATACATAGTTCCTTATTTGAACAAAAAATATTTAGATTTTTAATTAAAAACTAGCAATTTAGTTAAATTGCCATTTTTATCAGGATAAATAATAATTCAATTGATAGCCCTTTTTATACATTTTACATGCGAACTGAATATTATTTTATTGTTATTCTCTAATTTTCCCGGCTCTAAAGTGTCAAATTTACTGGAAAATTTTGAATTTTTACATTTTTCACAATTTTTTAAATAATACGATTAATAAATTAATTCATTTCGTTATTCCGGGCAAAAAATGTAACCGAAAGTAACCTTTTCATAAAATAAGTAACTTTTTAGTAACCGTGGATCAAAAAAGTAACTAAGTTACTAAAAAGTAACCCATTCCGAGCCCTGGACGTGTAGTGTGTGAAGATCACTTTTTAAAGGATCAGATAATTTTGAAAAAGGAAGTTTTAGCTCCTGATGAAATAGCTATGGCGGTAATTATAATGATTTGTTTACACTGATGTCCTTTAACCAAAAATAATCGAATGGCTCTGTCGGTTTTATGAATACACTGATTTTTAAGTTTTGATATATTGTTCTTGTTGCCGAACTCTTAGATTATTGTGATAGTGTGTAAAATTATAGTTTTAATAGTTTTTAAAAAATGTTTTGGATTATTGCTGAGTTTCAAAATGCATGTACAATTACATTAATTTATTAATAAATTCAAGTATTAAAGTAAATTATAATTGTAAAATAATGATTTTCTTTCCTCGTCGTATAATAAAGCGCGATTTTTTGAAAAAGGATTCTGAAATGTCTAATAAAAAAATATTAGGCAAACGAAAACATTTAGATATTTTAAAAAGATTTTAAAATTATGCGAAGAATTATCGAAGATTTCAAAAAGCAAAAATGATCTATAATCGATGGGGTATCGGACATTTTCCCAGTTGGTATAAACGCGAATAAGTGCCTGTTTGACTATTTATTTATAAATGAAAAAAGTGTATCTTTACTATACTTTTATCGTAGTATATTTTTAAATAATTTGAATAATTATGTCTATTTAAATAAATTAACCTGGCATTCATTACTCCTATATACCCTCCTACTGTCTTTACTCCATATTTAATTTATATCTCCATCTTTTAATTTAATTTCCAAACTGATAATTGACTGATAAAATACTGATAATCTTTTCAGCCGTTCAACGATCAATACAATATACTGAATATTAGAAATTATGATTTTTATAATTTCTTGTATATTTTTAGTATAATGTAATGATACATTAGGTTCCCTCACAGCAAGGTATATCGGTGGGATATCCCATTTAGCTCCCACGATATCTCAGGCATATCCCAGCAGATCACAGGGACATCACGAATGATATCCTACGGGGCGGAAATCTCGATATCCTTGGAATGTCCCAAAGATATCTCAGAATATGCTGAGGATATCCCATTAATGTCCCAATTTTTGTAGTCCGGGATATCTCAAATTCCATAATTCGGGACATCCTATGATATTCTTACGATGTCCCATATTTAAAATGCAGGATATGCCAAGGATGTCCCCAAGATATCCTAATTATATAATTTTATATAATCCTGGAAATTCATATATGTACCCTTTGCAGATAATTTATATTCTCTGTGTTTTAAATAAACAAACTCGCATAATTATAAAAAAAAATATATTTTCCCGGAGCTACAAATAATAATCGAAGATAGTATGTCGAGCCGTCTTCATAACTTTTCAGTCTTGTCTTTTTCAACACTTGTGACTTGTTGTTGACCATATAGGTCGTTTGACTCTTTTCGTAAAATTATTCAAGTGTCAAAATTTTGAGGTGATTATTTGTTTATTCCGTGTTTAAATGTAGATAACATTGTATAGGTATGTGTATTTATTTTGCTTTTCTATTTGCATATATGTGTCGATTTAAAACGCACAACGTATATTTTTCTACATTGCAGTCAACTTAACCTCAAAAGTGCACAAAATGTATAAATGTATAGTTTAACGAGTTTAATCGGGTTTATAATGGAAATCAAATCATTACTAACAAAAGTAATGAATAAAAATTTGTATTCAATAAAATGAAAAATAAAAGCAATTGGTCAAAACAGAAATAGTCATCGTTGAACAGTGGATGGAAGGTTTTGCTTTTCAAATAGTAGTATAAATAAAATTGAAATAGGAAATACTAAAAAGTTAATGTAAAACATGAACAAATTAATTAATTAATTATATGAGCATTAAAAATTGTATCAAACTTTTCATGAGTTTTATCCATTGCTACAGATATCCGTGGATCCATATCTAACCTCTAGCGAGCTTTCATACATATACCTGTTACATATGCATGTAAAATATACATTAAAAATTTCTTGAAAGCAATAAAATTTGGTGTTTTTATATATTCCTTTTTATTTCTTGAATGCATATCCCCTATTAATATATTAGAATATCAGCAGGATTTTTGATTATAATATCGGGATATTCGTGGGACATTTTACTATAGTATTGGGATATCCTGTGGACATTCCGTACGGGATATCGTCTGGATATCCTGTCACGATATCCTCCGGAGCGGAAATCTCGATATCCCTGGAATATGCCACGGATATCCCGGGAGCTTTATGGGACATTTTTCAGGATATCACATATCCTGCCGAGATATCCTAGGGATATGCCAAGGATATCATTTTGTTGTGAGGGTTCATTCAAGTCATTAAAAATAGAAGAACAATTTAGTATATCATTATTTCAGCAAATTTAGTTTATTTGTTTCAAACGTTAAAGACGTAATCTTTATATTTTACCATTTTACTCTACTTGAAAATTAAAGACTTTAAAAACCGACATTTCCAGTGTATGTAAGGTCTATTTTTTATCCTAGATATTTTTTTAATTCTAGAAACAGTTAATCATTGCTTAATTCAAGCTCAAAGTTTTTAAATTATCCAAAAACGTCCAAAATATTACAAAAACTGCGAAAAATACTAAATCTTCCATGATTCTAATCAGCTTTCTTTTAAATGTAGGGCGTCGCGCTAGTGGCGCCAGTGTTTCATTTTCTGCCGTCCTTCACAAAACTGACTCAGCGCATTTGTATGGTGAGTCACCCCCGTGGTTGGGAGATTGGTTTGATAATATATTTGATTAAATGCAATAAGCCTATTATTAAACTTACAAAAATGGGTAAGAACTATTTTTCATTGTGAAATAATCGCCTCCAGAAGAGAAGCTATAGGTACAAATAATGTACTGAAAGCGGAGTAATAATTAGTAACAATAGTAACCCGTGTGGAAAAATTTCGAGGCAGTCTTCAATCATGCTAAAGCCAGTACAGCTTTTCTTAAGCCCCAGTCTTGGCGCTATCTAGGAGTTCGTTACGAATGTGAATATATGAAGACTGACCAGATTTTAGCTAGTTTCTAGACAGAATCACTGTACTTATTAAAAATTACAGAAGTGAATTCAGAAAATAATAATTTTTGAGTACAAGATTTAGGAAATTAAAATACATAATTGCATAAATGCTCATGTAATAACTAAATGTACACTATTATATATTTAAGATAATAAGCAATCATTATTGAAGGTGATTGAAACCTTATTAATAAACGGACGGCATTCGTAACAACAATGTCGATTTTTTCGAAGAATGTTTGAAAACATTTGCTTCCAATTGAATTATATAATAAAGTTATAATCAATTTATCTTAAATTTATAATAATTATAATATGTTTAATGGTATGTAATATATTTATCATTTTCCGGAAAAGCAAATTTTAACATAAATGGTTTTGTTTAATTTATCTGAATTATTTATTGATTGTGTAAATGATAATTAAGCCTAACGTATAATTTATTTAAAATAATAAACTATAAATATTTCGTAACCTAATCGCAAGTATAATCATACAAACTTTATTATATTCAATGATTTATTCACACATCAAGCACTTTTAATGTTTAAAAGTCGTTTATGTTTTATTGAAATAAATATGAAGATGTGATGAATTGGAATTCATATCCGTCAAAAATGAAAAAAATTTAGCTTTTAGATGGCTGAGTGTGTTACGGCGGCCGGAAAAAGTTACAGCAACCTAATGTGAAGTTACATCAAAAGTTCCACACCCTGTGCATGTAAAAGATTTGCGTAAACTCATTTTTTAATTTTTTTGTACCAAAACTATTGTTTATATTTTTAATTAACTGCAAAAGCCATATATCAGACTTTTATGTGATAAAAAACAATTATTTTGTATAATTATCAAATATTTTTTATCAAAAATAGACGATCTGTCTAGAAACTAGTCGATCCGAGCGTTACATCCTAGTCTAGCCACTGAACAGTCAGCCTGTGGCGCGCCAGTGTCGACTCAAGGCGGACCAAACACAAACAGAAAGGCGCCACGAAAGTTTTCCACACGGGAAGCTTTGACTTAAATGACCTGTAAAATATTATTGAAATGCGATCTTGATGTGTGTACTTCTCAATGTGAATCTCACGTCATCATTTAACATATGTTATTACTCGAATCCGCTTTTTAACTATGCCATTGTTTGACATTCAATTAAATATGAACATTGCATTTCGGCCGGCATTCCCCAAACACTGGGGTATGTCGGACATCGTACTACTAACGTTTACTTGAGCAACATGCACATTGTGGAGTAAAATTGAAACAAATATAATAATTTTGGAGAGCGTAATGTAACGAAGAAAAATTATTCTAGACATTTTCAATACTGAATAAATGTTTTTTTATCAATCAAAGTAAACTACTTGAAAAAATATGCTGTAAATATATTTAACTTCTCCCAAACAATTTTCCATCCATTTCCGTTTAAGCTCTTTTCTGATCACAGTAAAATAAATGTTCAAAATGATACCGAAATCAATATCATTTTGATATGCAACAAAAATGAAACCGAAATCAAGAACATTTTGATCGGCCACAATGAATGATCCACTTTTGAGATCACAATGATCTGATTCGGGAACATGTATCAAATCAAAACAAGATGGCCGCCGTTCTTGGAGTACTTACGCTCATATGCGAGCTTTTTATGGTTTCTAATCGTGCAGTGTACTTGAAAAGTTAAGCTATTAACAAATCCTGATGTTAGAATATATCACCTGTTAAGTCTAGTTGTCACTTGCATGTGATTAGATACAAATTTTAGGTTATGTCGTTATGACATCAACACCAAAAATTGGCGGCAATTTTGTTCAGTCTGACAAATGACACTAAAAACAGATCATTATGATCTCCAGAGTCAAATGATCGTTGAAGCAAAATGCTCTGCAACAAAAATTATCCTTTTTTTCTACTGTGATAATTACTCTTCTAATCCGTATTTTAAAACATAAATTGCATTACAGCCCTATTTTTCCGAACAAAGAAAGCTAGTCAAAAAAGTAATATAAAAATTAACAAACACGGGCGTTATTGGTAATCTTCACCACGTCTCTTATCACCACGATGGCCGACTCTGCCCTACAGCATAAAATAAAATTTTAAAAGCTCTTTAAATGTAAATAAGAAAAATATCTCTTTCAGATCATTATGTTCGAGTTAGTAGGGTATATGCTTCAATCAACAGTATTTTGGAGTACAATATTCGTCTTTGGGATTTACTTATATCTGAAACTTGTAATTTTCAATTATTGGAAAAAGCAGGGTGTACCTCATGAAACACCTACAGTACCCATTGGGAATATTTTGCCTGCAACTCTTGGAAAACAATGCATTGGTATAGTAAAAAAATTACGATTTTAATAAAACCACTTTTTTCCGATAGCTTATTAATAATTAATATTATTTAAAAATTAAGAATTTCCCTACTTAACTAATAATTTATTTTTATTTAAAGGAGCACTCGTCCAACAGAGCTATGAACGTTTCAAATCATATTCTTTTCATGGCTTGTACATGTTCCACGTGCCCCATTTGGTAATTAACGATCCTGATTTGATTCGTCTTATCCTGATAAAGGATTTTGCTTATTTTCATGATCGCGGTTTGTATTATAATAACGATGTCGATCCCTCATCCGGACATCTGTTCTTCATGCCTGGTAAAGAATGGAGATTTCTTAGAGGAAAACTTTCACCAACATTCACGTCTGGGAAAATTAAAGAAATGTTTCCCTTAGTACAAAAAGTTGCTCGAGACCTTAAAAAAGCTTTAGATGCTTCTTTTGATAATTCTAGCATAGTTGAGGTAAAGGACCTATTAAGCAGGTAATATTTTAAGTCCATCTAGAATCATTAATTTATTAAACCATAGCAAATTATGATGGAGGTGTATTATTTCCAATATTATCGATCAATTTCCTGCAACAATGTTCTTTGTTTGTAGATATACGACGGATATGATAGCATCTATTGCATTCGGAGTAGAATGTAATAGTTTAAGAAATCCAAATGCAGAGTTTCGTGAGTACGGGAAAAAAGTAATAGATATAAATCCCGTTAAAATCTCTCTGGGCATTTTCTTCTCAAAACTGCTGGATATTCTCAGAATACCTTTGATGTCTAAAGAAGCTTGTCAATTTTTCAACACTGTATTCAGCGATGTAATATCACATAGAAGAGGTACTCGTGTCAATAGGAAAGACTTTCTAAATTTATTGATTCAGCTCATGGATCACGGAAAAGTTGAAGATGATGAGGGATTGGTAACTGATGAGCCAAATAACGGAACGAAACATGGTAATAACAAATTCTGCAGCATTTACGTATACCTAGGCTTAAGTTACGCAATAATGAATATTATACAATTTTATTTTAGTGAAATTACATATACAGTCGAACTTCGATAACTCGAACCACCAAGGGAAGAAAAAAAAACTTCGAGTTATCGAAAATTCGAGATATCAAATAATTATATCAAGACAAAAATACGTCTTGAACATACACTAAGTACAATGTTAGAAAAGATTTTAATGTTGGCAAAGGCCTAGAAATATCAGGATTTGCAACTACTAAACACTAGTAAATTGTTCAGCTTTCTGTCGCACTATTGGTTTTGAAAACAAGAAAACTTCATTCGTTTCCGATCAGGTTGAAATGAAGAGTGGAATACCGAATGCTGCTGCAATGTTTTTTTCGTCTTCATATCTTTTTCGACTTCTCGAATCACTTTAACTTTATCACTTAAACTCAGCGTGGTAGATTTCCCTATATCCATAATTAAATAGGTAAACGTTTAACTTGGATGATTTGAGTCAACTGAACTCAAGGGTCTCAGAGTGCAGTCTCATGGAGGACATGGAGGTAGATTATTAGAATAGTGAAATAGTTCTGTCCAATTAGTATATATTGCACAAACTCTAAAAATCATATCATTGGTCCAAACTATTCCACTATTATACTAATCTACATCGATGGACTGCGTCCTTAGGGTTCGTAAGGATTGCATGACTCATGAACACCTGCACTTAATGAATGCTGTGAATTTCCAAATTTAAGGAAGGACATCTGTACATATTGAAATTCTCAGAATTCATAAGTGGGCGGGCGTTCATGAATCAGGTACAAATATCCTTTCTAAAATTAGTAAGAACAGACTGAAATTAGACTGTATACAGGGTGTTTTTTTTAACTTGAGACAACGAAATATCTCAAAAAATACGCATCCTACGGAAAAAATGTCTGGAATAAAAACTTTTTATTTTCGAGGGGGAAAAAAGATTTGTTAAAATTTACCCCACCCCCACCCCCACAGGAGGCAGGGGTGGGGGTAACTTTGTAATTTCAAATGGCAACTCCAATTTTTTATCACAGATTCAGATTCTCCTTTACGAAATACATAAGTTTTATTCGGAAAATTTGTTCCGATTCGCGATAGATGGCGCTGCAATTGCGAAAAATGAAATTGTTGACACTACTTTTAGCTCTACCCAGG
>CAKNWT010087974.1:0-13403 GCA_932066315.1 Andricus coriarius | reverse complement strand
ATATATATATTCCTTAGAGTAAGAGAGACAAAAGAGACGGAAATTAAATTAATAAATGAAGCCTGAAAAACATGAAAATTGATATAAAATCGATCAATTCTGAAAGCATCTTTATTATGTTTGAAGAGTAGGATGACTTGAGTCATGATTGTATATGTATAAAAACGTTGACACCATAATACTTTGAACACGAGAGGCTAAGGAAACGGCGTCACTGCACTGAATTAAAACATTAATACTGGAAAATTTAGAAAACAATATAAATGCTTATTTCTAATCTCGCAAGTCTTGCTTCTTTGTTAACAAATTACGAAATGCTGAGCACATTTTCGGTCGAAAATGTTGAGAATACGCACTAATTAATGAGTGACGCCTTTGTCCTTAATCCCTCGGAAATATCCAATTTGGCGTACAAAATCAGAACGAAAATCACTCAAGCCACTCTTCCACATGTTCTCCACATTATATTCACTCTCGACACATGTTTGAAGTAACAAAAGATGGTTTCAACTAATTAAAAGTGTTGTAAAACACGGCTAACGTGACACCGAACGTCAGTTGCTCCAAAAATGCGTTTCGCGTGTCGGGTGTGTTCGCTCGGAGTTCGGTAGAGGTCGTGACACAGCCACTTCTGTTTGACATTCTGGAGTGTCGATTTGACTATACTAATAGTGATTCTGAATCACCTATGATTATTCAAACAGAATATAAAATTATGCCTGACTATGAAGAAAAAATTGTGGGTGGTACTTAGATTATCAAACTGACCATCTAAATTTTTACACTTTAAGTTTGACTATCCATTTTTCTCCGTGTGTTCGCAAGAGGTTTTTAGGGCGATTTCGCAACAACTGCTGCGAAACTCGCGGAAGCTCTGGGTGTTTCTGACACCAATGAGTGTGCATTTACTGGCTAAAATTGCTAGTCGACTAAATAAATGGTATTAGAAATTTTTTTTTTTGCGACTTAATGAAATATTCACTATTTTTCGAATTATTATGGAAAATGTGGCAGAGTGTCCAAGACGAAAATCGGTTCCGTCGTCATGTTATTGGTGTAATTTCAAAGAGGAGATTTTAAACTTTGATTTAGTGAAAATTCAATTTCTTCGTCCACTTCCCTGAAGCATTCAGAAAGTAAAAGTCAAGAATCGCAAATTGGCTAGAAACGCGAAATAGATCTTTCTTACATGCTATCTCAGCCTCTATGTTTATTTATCCAAAATACTTAAAGTAGTGCTCAATTCACGCGAAACGTAACAAGCTTTCTAGCTTTCTAACCTTGATTCAACAATTTGTCTAACTTAATTGCTTTCGGAGATTACCACGAGAAGTAAGAGGTATCTTTTTAAGTCGATTTTTTTAGTGGACTGACAATTCTGGCCATTTCAAATTTGAAAATACAAATTTCTTCATTTTTCTTAGTTTTTAACCACCATGAATAGCATCTTTTCGTGTAAAATGGTTCGCATGTTCGCGAACTCATTCTTCCATTAAGAACCCAAAAAAATTGTGCCAACGCTGGATTTGATCCGTTAATTTTTTCTAAAAATTTGTAAAAATCATAAACTTTGATAAATTTAGGTAAAAAAAAAACACATTTTCTAACAACAAAAGTCACCCTGTCGAATCCTCTCAGAATTTCTGTTACATAACTTGTCACAAAAGTAATAAAATCCTGACAACAAATTTTCAAGAAAGGAATTTTGCTGGATTCATCGAATTTTCAGTCCTTTTGCTTCTTAGTTTTGTTAAAAGTTATGGAACAGTAATTCTGTAACAAACCGAGTAGAGTCACTTTTTGTGGGTAAAGGTATGTACTATTAGGTTTGCTCACAACATTTTCAAAAAAGCAAGTTTTATCATTTCCGCAAATCTTCAATCTTCTGTTAGCTTTATTACCAGTTTTGTAACAGAATTTTCACGAGCAATCAACAAGAATGACTTATATTGTTCGAAAATGTATTACATTAATTAATCCTGTTAACAAATTTTCAAAAAATAAAATCTTCTGGGTTTCACGAGTGTTGAAATTTTCTTTTTTTGCAGTGTTGTTACAAATTGGGTAACAGAAATTGTGAGAAGAACCGAAATGGTAACTTTTTTTGTTTGAAAATGTGTTAGGTTATTTAAATCTTGGGAACGAATTTTGCAGAAAAAAGTTTTTCTAGTTTGCGTAAATGTTCAGTTTTGTTACAAGTTACATAACGTAAATTCTGATAGGAATCAAATAGGGTTACTTTTGTTGTTCGGAAAGGTGTTATGTTATTTTACTCTTGCTGACAAATTTGCACCAAAGGAATTTTCGTGTTTTTCTCGCGTCTTAAGTTGTTTTGTTACTTTCGTTTCAACTTATGAAACATAAATGCTTAGGGAAACCGGAAAGGGTGATTTTTGTTGTAAGAAAATTTGTTTCGTTATTTGAATCTTGGTAAAGAATTTTCCAGAATAAAATTGTGACAGGTTTCTCAAATTATGGAATATAAATTCTTGGAAGAATCGAAAAAGGTGACTTTTTTGCTAGAAAAGGTGTTGCGTTATTTTAATCTTGGCAACTAACGTTGAAGAAGGAAATTGTGGTGGGTTTCTCGAATTTTCATTTTTTTACTTTTGTTACATTTTCTGTAACAGAAATTCTGACAATATCTTGACAATGAATATTTTGAATATTTCGGAAAGGAAATATAAAATTATTATTTGGTTTGTCGCGTCACTATTGTTGTGTTGTTTTGCAATATATTAATAATTAACTGAATGAACCTACACTTAAATTACTACTTGTAGAAGCTAGCTTTTTTAAATAGCAATATTAATGTTGAAAGTAATTTTTTCTAATTACTTGAAAATTACCAACAATAAAGTTTTCACATTTTTAAAATACTTCAATACCGGTGGTAGATGCGTTAAAAAAATACCGAATTTTTGGTTAATTGAGAAAGGGTAATTTCGCAGACATTCTATCGTCCATCTTATTTTGACAGTACAGACTGCAGAATTTCTTATTATTTCTAGGTGAAAGGGAATGTATTAGATAATTAAAATCTTAAACTCATATGCATAATCCTCACAGATAATAAATAAAAACAGCAGAGGAATTGAGAACTTCATTTTTTAGTACAATAGTAGGTGTTCTTTGTGTCGACCAGGGTACTAGTTAATAAGAAGATTGTAAGTTTTTCTGACTATTGGTCAAACTTTATTAGACTTAGAGACCCTCAATTCAACTTGCGACGTTTCGACTACGCTTCTGTAGTCCTTTTCGAAATAAAAATGGTAGTAAAAATAAGCTGTGAGTTTTATGTATTGTTGTTTTTTTAGAAATCGGAGGGAGTTATATTGACATGTTTTCGTTATGATAAATAGATTATAGTTAAAAGTTAAAAAAAACATCACGTGCGTCCGAAACTACGACCCAGGACAGATTTATGTGTAAGCATCTTCGGTAAAAACGTTAACTGAAATTAAAGTCTTATGTAAAGCAAATAATAACTCACGTACATGCAGGAATATAAAATTTATTTTCTCTTATAGGTAATGCCATGAAAAAGTTTCCCGACATCTATTTTCTAATAGGTTGAACACGTACCCCAGGTTCAATAATAATAAACTGTAAATTTTCTATCAATGATTGCATGAAAGGTGATAAGATTACCCGTGTTATGGACATACATGAAAGGCAGTTTGTGTTGATTTTATTCGAAATTGTTTGAAAAGAACATCAAATTTTAATGTTTCCGAAAAATATCAATAAGATCGGAAATAACAATTTTTTTATAGAGAGAGTGAGTGAGAGAGATATATAGAGAGAGAGATAGATACAGAGAATAACTGAGTGGCTCCTGTCAGTATGTGAAGAGACGCAAGCCTCTGGTCTCTGACACATGACACAACGCGTGTGTCAGAGGCTTGCGTTACCCCTTCGAGCCATGGTTTCACTCGACCCAGGCGCGTCTCCCCATATCGAGGTCTAATTGTAGGATGTTGACGCATCAAAAGTTAGTTTTTAGATAAAATGATAGAAACAGTTCGACTTCGCCCACAGACTGGACACAGTATTATAAGTAAATTAATAAAAATAAGCACATTTTGGAACTTAGTTTGTTCTGTGTCATGGTACAGAACTAACTCAGTTCAAAAAAATTCTTGAAGGAACATGTCAAAGTGTTAAGATTTAGAATACTTTAAAAATTATATTGATGGCTTATTAAGGACATAATTTAAAAAAAAACATATCCTGAATCATAAAAATGTTATTCAGACACACATCAAGTCTTCATCTGGAAATCATAACTATCGAGGCAACAAAGCGCTCATCAAATCAGCATCATCCAATTATACAAATTACAACAAAGTGATAACAGCCGAGATCGAATTTACAGCCAGTTCTGTTCAGTTTTTTGAAAACCCTTTTTTGAAAAAAACTCGCAAATAAAAATAGAAAAAATTAAAATTGATACATAATATGATGCTGGTAATATATGATATGATAAATTGTTGATGCAAATAATAGAGAAAGTACAAACGTATGATTTATTAATTTATTTGACATAAGATTTCGCCAAATTTTTAAGAATTTTGAGGAAATCCAGAAAATTTTCATGGATCGCATTTTGCAGACGAGAAAGAATTTTTTTCTGAGAAATGAAAATTCACGATTTTTGCAAAAAGAAGACGAGATATGAAAAACGTTGAAGAATCAAAGTTATTCCCTAAAAAAAGTTCTATGCCATGCATTATTCGTTGAATGAAATTGATTTATTTCACTAAAAAAGAGAAAATCAACCCGTGTCATGGTAACTGGTAAATAAACAATATTAATAAATCTATCGCCAATATTTTGAGAATCGCTATAGGTTATTTCCCCTTAATTTTTCTATGTGTGATACATTAAATGTGGTTAAACTCTTTCAACAATTTCACTCATTGGAAATTAATAGCGAGAGTGTTCATTTTTAACATTTCATGGTATGCTACTAATTTGTTGTGTGTCTTCTTACGTATCAAACAATACTTAGAGGTATGGTATAAAACTTTTCACATTATGTAAGTTTTATTAATTAAAGTACTAACTTTTGGACTATTCTTTTAGACATCTATCCAGCATTTCTCGTATTGTGCTCATTTTATCACAACATTGCGTAAGAAATTGAGATAGTCGGTGAGAAAATGAATATTGGAGAAAGGATTTTTTCTTGGAAACGAAAGAAGTGCCCTGATTTTAAAAACGTACATAGAAGGGTAATATACTGTACACATGAACAAATGATCAGAAGATCATGTTTGCAAACGTTACTATTATCGCTTCGCTTCTGTTTTCTATATTTCTTCAAGTCCAGCAATATCAAGTGACAGCAGATATTATCCAGAGATTTCTGATGTTAATATATCTCAACCAAATCAGCATATGGAAGATGACAATGACATTTCTGAATCAGATTTGCCTATGCAAGTTGATGATGATTTTGTCGATTCAGATCTCACGAAAAATTATGCAAGTATAAAACAAAAACAAAAAAATAGTTCAATCATTTTTTTAAGTAATAGCGAATAAACTTTCGAAAGCATTTCATGTAGTATTACCATCAAATACTGAAAATGAGTAATGTAAGCAGTGGGACGCAAAATTCAAATTGGCTCTTCAAAATTGTTAATTTAAGTCAGAAAAAATTCGATTATTAACAATAGTTCCAGATAAATATTCAAAAAATTATATTTTAGTTTCCCTCCCTGAAGTAACAAAGTACATGGTTGACGAGGCGAGGAAGGTTCAAACAGAAAAAGGAATCTATCACTTTCCTGACTTATATTCTGGTCATCCTGTCAGGGAGACTGATATCCGATTAGCAATGGAGTATTATCTCGATAATGTCTTAGATTGCTCACGACAAAGTCCAAGCAAAGGTGACATTATAAACGTTCACGAAAACGGCGAAAAGATCAAAAAAGTTCAACGATTTTTAACACGAAGTATCAATGAAATTTTCCTCCTCTTTCAACAACAGCACCCGGAAGCGGAAATTGGTAGAACAAAATTTTCTGTTTTGCGACCCAAATGGGTTGTGATTGATCCACTGAAAGAAGTGTGCTTATGCATATACTGTGCAAATTTTGAACTTTGCCTTATTGGACTGAGAGTTATCAGAAAAGAAAGAAACGCCGACATAAAAAAAATGCCGAAGGAAGTAATCTCTTTAGTATTATGTTCTCAAGCAACTGAAGATTGTATCTTTCAAGATTGCAGTAAATGTCCAGGAGCGGGCGGTATAACTCTTCAGTCTCTGTGTTTACCAAATGAGACAGCCTCTGAAGAAATCACTTTTGCCATTTGGAATAATGCAGAATTAGAAAAGAGAACAACCACGGTTTCTGGATTTTTGACTGAATTGAGTACGTGGACGGTAAAGGCGAATCTTCACAAGCGTATAAAAGACATTCAACGAGCAGAGATCAAAAAAGAAAAGGAAGAAGTAAAAACCAATTTGAAAAAGGTGCTCCTCTATTTTTATTTCGCGGAAAACTGGAAAATGATCAATAAGCAAGAAATTCAAAGTGCTTATTGGAAATCAGATCAAGTTTCTATTTTTACAGTGTGTTATCGTGGTCAAGAAGTCATTGGTTTCGCTGTTATATGCGACAACACGAAGCACGACTCTGCTCATGCTTTGCTAGCAACAAATGCAATTATTGAGTATTTGAAAGCAGAACTATCTGATTTTGATCTTATCGATCAAGTGTCTATTATTCCTGACAGAGCTCCAGCTCATTTCAAGAATCGCTACCATTTTTTTGAATTTGAAAAGTCATCGTACAGCCGAAAATGGATTTTTTCAGCCACAGGTCACGGAAAAGGTGCCTGTGATGTCAGAAGTTAAAAAGTATACCAATGCAATTAAATTTTTGACCATTTCCGCCGAAGATATACAACAATTTCGCATAAAAAACTCAGGAATGGAAGAAAGCACTAGCTAATATCGGAATTCAGAAGTGCCACGTATGGAAGCTCGAAATAGGAGAAAAAGGTAAAAAAAATGCCTTCATGGCACAAACAGCTAACCACGATTGGCAAGATATTATTGTCCACTCCTCTCTCGTAGAATAATGCAAAATAATAATTGTAACACAAATCAGGTAATCTAGGCATATAAAAAATTGAATATTGTTTTCAAATATTTAGACTTTTAGGAAGAAATTGTGTAGACAAATTTGATCTTCCCGTTGATTCACACCTTACTTGATTATTTATGACAGCGGGAAATTGTTATTATTCATATTTTAGGGAATAGTTACAGTGGGACGAAAAGAGTTTCTGGGGAAAAATCAATTTTCAGCCCACACTATTCGTTCGATTTGGAGATTTTTTTTATGAAAGATTTTGAAATTACTTAACGATTTGTCTTTTTAAATTTGTACAGAAATTCGATTAATTTTTTATTCAGCAAGAAAGTTGAATTTTTTGAACATTTCAGAAGGACCATATTTTTAAATATTGTTAGACTTATCAGAGAAGGTCTTATATCTCTGATAAGGATATCTTCAAATAATTTCCATTAAGTGAGAATAGTAAAAAAAAATGTATACGTGATAAATAAATTAATGAAGAAAAGTTAAACAATTTCAATAAACAAATTCAGAGTTTGGCTACCTTTAATCGAACTAGCTCAATTTTTGTTTACGAAATCAACCAAGAATGTCTTTCCGAAGTTAAGGAAATGGTTAAAATGATTAATAATTGTTGCCAAATTGAAAAGTAACATAGCATATAATCATCAAAAAGACTTTGTTAGTTTATTCCATAGACAAAAATTGAGCCAAGTATGGTAGCAAAAAGTTTTCTAAAAAAAAGTTGTTAGTTGATTTATTATTTCGATTGTAAAAGAAATTGAGCCTATTTATTGAAAAATAGTCAAACTCTTAATTTGTTCATGAAAATTGTTTAGATTATTAATAATAATTTTGATAAATTTGTGAAGTATCATAGCGAAACTTTGTCGGAAACACATTCTTAGTTGATTGCGTACCAAAAATTGAGCGTATATTCTTTGAAAAATATCCAAACTGTGAATTTGTTTATAAATTTTGTTTAAGTAATGAACGATTGCTGACAATTTGAAAAATTATCATAGCAAAAAGTCATCGGCAATAAATTTTTAGTTGGTTACGTAAAAAATGGAAGGTTTTATTTCATTTTATTTATTTATTGAGAAAAGAGCTCACCGGGCTATAAAGCACCTTTAGGAGCTGAACAGAGTATATACATAATACAATATACAAATATGTAGAAATATATAAATATATAGATGTAGAATCTAGAGTGTAGTGTAAATATTTTAGAACCCTGGTTTAATATTAAAAATGTACATTTAACGACATTATTCGATTATAAAAATGTACGTAAGTTCATGTAAGTATATGCTGTAAGAAGTTACTCAAATCTTATATTAGGATGGCACTGTTGGTAAACTTATCTTAAGATATAAGTAGACAAAAAAAAAGAATAACATTATCACACCTCATGAAAGAAAAACATAAAGGAATAAAAAAGTAGGAATGGAACTGAATATAATTGAAAGAGAAAACAATATACAGGCTATGTCCATAGAGTTATATCAAATAAAGCTGTACCCATAGATTTTAGAAATTCAGAGAACATATTTTTAAATGCAAGTACTGTAGGCGCATTACGAATACTATTCGGCATTAAACAAGTTCTATGAGCAGGTATTGCCAGGGTACAACCTCTATCGCGTAGCCCAGGCCGACATGGATGATTCATATTATCCCGCAAAAACAATTCCAATAAATATACAGGCTTTTCATTTTTGAAGATCATGTACAGCAAATTACCCATAAAATATTGTCTTCTCTTGGCAACTTTCATAAAACCAGCTCTTTCCCTATACTCAGGAATATGATCGAATTTGGACAAGTTGATAAAACAAATGCAGGCATTGAGAGCACGTTCAAGTTTACATTTAAGGTCATCTGAGATTCCATCGTATACAACACACCCATAATCAAAATGAGGGAGAATCAAGGCTTTTACAAGGTGGATTAGCGTGGCTGTAGGCATAGAGTCCCTGCTCGGACTTACCTGATGTAAAGTTCTGAAGGTTTTGCGTGATATTAGTTCAGCATGCTCTTTCCAAGAAAGAGTCCTGTTAAATATCAAACCAAGATCATTGACAGAATTAGAAAAATCAATAACAAGACCATTCAAGTATAAAGGTGGGAGGGAATCCAGGACTTTAGATGGATTATGAGTGGTGGATTCAAACTAGCGAAGCATATGTTTTTTGTGGATCGATAAGATTAAACATTTTGGGGCCAAGTATTGCGCCTTGGGGAACCCCACTCATCACCTCATTCTAGTCAGAGCGAAGACCATCACTGTTTGCTACACATTGTAATCGATTACTTAAGTAAGATTTGAACCAATTAATGGCACTATTAGAGATATTGAGGTTTTTTAATTTTTGGATTAAAAGGTCATGGTTTACCAACTCAAAGGCTTTGGAAAGATAATAAAATACAAAAATCGTTACTTCATTTTTATCTATTGCAGGTTTTAAATCAGCACTAAATTTAAGGGAAGCAGTGATGGAACTGTGCTCCCTCCGGAATCCAGACTGGAAATGATCAAGCAGATTATGTTTATCAAAATATTCAGTTAGCTGGTTATCCACTAAACTCTCAAGTATCACACGGAGAGAAAGTTTAACCACTTTAATCGAGATACCATCAATACCGATAGCCCTTAACGTTATCTTGGCAATGACTGGAAGCAGAGAGTCTTCCCCAATATAAGAGAAGTAACAGTTAGAATCATTGAAGGGAGGTAATTCACTGGATAAGAGAGTAGTATCAATTGGTAAAGGCTCAATCAAAAAGCGTTTCATAACGTCATTTACAGGGTAGTTTTGATCAAAGGCTTGACTCTGAGAGGGAAGAATTCCAAGCCGCCGAAGGACCTTCCAGATATTTTCATCCCTATTCTTTTTAGCAATTGCATTATGGTTATATTTATTCTTAGAGTCCCGTATTTTAGTTTGAATCAGATTCCTAAGGACACGCAATTCCTTTCATCGTCCTTGGTCATTCGTCCTCCTAGCTTGAGAATACTTTCTGTCTCTTTCCCTTCTGAGACTTTTAATATCTTCCGATATCCACGGACAAGTTTTTTTCCTCGCTTGAAAATCATGTACTGGGGCCACTACATCGAATGCTTAAATTAATATATTATTGAGTCCTTCTACTTTTGAATTTAAATTTCTATCAGAAAATACACTTCTCCAATCAGCTTCAGAGAGCAGAGTGACCAATCTATCCTCATCAACTTTGCTTAAGTACTTGAATTTTTTTAAATGCGGGGCGAGATTTATACTTGAGTTAAAATTGTTATGTATTTGAATAAGATCATGGTTGGACAGGAAGGGAACTGGGTGTTGAGAATAATTTTGTACTTTAGTTAAATCATCCACAGCCATAAGGTCAATGCGTGTACTACACATTCCGGAATAGTGCGTAGATCTATGTGGTACTATAGACCAATTAGCTGAATTGACCAAAGACGTAAGGCATGTGGATTGGTTGGAGCAAATATTTAAGTTTGTATAAAAATCCCCTGTAGTGTCAGTACTGACATGTAAGATCTTACCCTTCAAATCATTATCGACATATACGCAGACCCCACCACCTCTACGAAACTCCCTATCTTTTCTGAAAAGAGAGTAATTATTAAGGCTGATAATTGACGAATCAAATTGAGGCTTGAGCCAAGTTTCAGATACAGCTATAATATAAAAGGATCTCTGACCAAAATAATCAGCAAACTCATCAAAATGAGTAGGGAAGGATCGAGCATTGACGTGACATATATTAAGAGAGGACATCAAGTCTTACAAGAAGGAGATAATACCATATATAGGGCAACATACAAAAAACAGCCCTGCAATAAAAGGTGATTAGCATACAAACCTTCCAGTTTCGTAGAGCAGGCCACTTGTTAGAAACAATAATATTTAGAATGCAGGTGTTAAATGGGTTATATAAAATCGCACTAAAATATAATATAACAGCAATAAGAAGGAGAAAGGAAAATGTGCTAACAATAGCAGTTTGGCATATACAAAGTACTACCACAAGGTCTAAAGCAAAAAAACTATTCAAATAAAAAGGATATACGGTGACTACCGTTGACTCGCCGTGGAAGTTCTGCTGAGGACACCATGGTTGCTATCGTAGCAAGTCGAGATCTTGAAGGTGGACGAGCATAACTCTCCTTGAGCGATCTTCCTTTGTACAGAAGATTTTCCTGCCACTAAGCCATAAATATTTGATTTTTTTGTTCCTCCTTAGCTCAAGCGCTCCTTTGTATATCTGCCAAAAATACTGAGTGAGACCTTCTCTTAAGTAGAGGATGTTGTTTTCCTGCTCAGGCCAACCAATTGAGCTTGTTGAGAAGTCACGGATCTTCTTTCTTTGCTCAATAATTGTGGCACATGTCTGCTGCTCCTTAAATTTTGCGACTATAATCGGCAGTCGTTGAGTGACTTGTGGATTTGATCCAGTTCTATTGAGACTGTAAATATTCAGGAGACAGCAAGGGGGACGCCAAGAGCATTCGCAACTTGGCTTATCATTTCCGGGAGATTTTCTGAAGGTTTCTGAGGTAAACCGTGTATCTTAAGTGTTTTGGCAAGGGCCGCCTGTTCGAGAGAGTGACATTTACGCTCGAGATAGGAAAGCTGTGAGACCTGAGCCAGATCACTCTTCGTGAGATGCTTAGTGTCCTCTCCTAGAATCTGTATGTATCACACGTTCGATGCTACAGTCGTTTCAAGAGTACTTATCCGACATGCATTGGTTGTGAGGCCCTCCTTGAATTGGCTAACTGAAGCCTCGAGTGAAGCATTGCAGGTTTTCTGATTGATTATAAAAGACTCAAAAATAGATGTCAATTTTTGTTTGTCAATGAAATGACGGGTTTTGATCTACTAGTCGTAATTGATCAGGAATACAAATCAGGAAGGACAATTGTTACGAGTATTAGAATATTTAAAAGTTGTTAGAATTTTAGTGTTTAACATATTAAAACGATCCGAGGTTTAAAGTTCTGTGAAAAATGAAGTAGGTTTTTTAAAAAATGTAAAAGACATACTCTCCTGGACATGCAGTGCATTTTTGTGTTAACTAAATAAATATTTTTGGGCAGCACACCTTGTCACCATGGCTGCATGTCCAGGAGTGTCAATGGCTTGAGTCCGACAACAAGACCCTCAGAAACTGCCTTAGGAATTGCCTCGGAGACCTTAGGCCCCAGGTCTGTAGCAGCCATGCCTGAGGTATTTGCGTCACAATTATCGATCGTCTCAGAGACACATTTTTGCTTAGCCCATCGATTCTCATTCGTAGATTTCCCACATTACCATTTCTTATTGCCCTTTTTCAGAGCTTCAAGATCATTGGATGGAATGTTAGTGCAAGCCTGATGTACAAAAGCATTGCATTTAACGCAAAGCAATAGGTCGGTTGCACCTCTCGTGACAGAAATGCCACAGGTTGTACAGGCAACCATGTTGGAAGGCGGCCTAACTGAGAACCCCGCACCAAGACAGAACTGGTCACAGTCGAACACAAAATTCAAACCGGCACAAGTAAATCCAAATAACTATCACCTCAACTGATGTAAATTTTACCGAAAACCGACGAATTTTAGCAAAAAGCTGTGGAGCGTGTGAAAGACACGTTATCAGCTGATACCAGGGACGCTTTCTTTGAAAAGTATCGAATTTGTGAATTTGTTTGTTGTTTTCTTTATTCATTCAAATGCCCGTGGTTATAACATGAGTGGGTAACCAACAAATATACATAGTTACATACATTTTGACGTTAGTTCTTAAAATATAATAGTAATGCTTCGATGTCTTCGTGCGTTTATTGACATTGAAAATCTCGCATTCAAGATATAAAATATAAGAGATGTACAATATATAATAATGAAAATGCAGTAAGTGAGGAGCTTGAAGATACAATATTGAGCGATATTCGTCATGTACAAAATGTAAAATATATATATGCAGGGTGTTTTTTTTTTTAACTTGAGACATCGAAATATCTAAGAAAATACGCATCCTATGAAAAAAAAAATCCCTAATAAAAACTTTTTATTTTCGATGGGGAAAAGCAGCTTTAAAAAAATTTACCCCACCCCACCCCTGCAGGAGGCAGGAGTGGGGTAACTTCGTAATTTCAAAAGAGAACTCTAATTTTTTATCACAGATTCAGATTCTCACTCATGAAATACGTAAGTTTTGTTCGAAAATTTGTTTTCGATTCGCGATAGATGGCGCTGCAATTCCGCAAATTGTAATTGTTGATTATTTTAAGGACTTCGGTGAGTCCCCT
>CAKNWT010087962.1:0-12067 GCA_932066315.1 Andricus coriarius | reverse complement strand
TCCTCGATACTTTTCTTTGCCGAAACTAAAAAAATGTGCTTATCGACCGGTCGCAATTTGCAATAAATTATTATTAAACAATAGCAAATTTTAATTGTTTTTTTCTTTTTGTAGGCATTGTTAGGGTACACTGCGTGCATACACCAAATTTTAAACAGTTTCGATAATATTTAGCTGAGTTTTGACGATTTATGTCTTAAAACATAATTGAATTTGAGGAAATTTTTTTTTTTTACTTTTTCATTTTTACAATTAAAAATATTTTTCTGACAAAAAAACTGGAGGTACAAAAAAGTTCTGTCTTGTCCTTTTCTATATGACCATATTTTCAAAAATTTAATTTTTTGAACTTCGAAATTTGGATATCACGAGACACGTGGACAATAATTTTCTGCGTTTTCGAGCGTGCGACCCATTCTTTGATCCGAACCCTCAATTGTACATAACTCTTAATACAGTTATCCAATTTCACTTTTTTCTTAAGGGTTTTGGAAGGGTCTTTTAACGAGGTTTACAATAAAAATAAGAAGTTTAGAATAAAAAAATGATTTCACCCTGATTTTTAATTTTAAAGAACATTTTTTAGTTTTTCTCCAAATGCGGCATTTTATATATTTTTTTAACTATGCCAGCCAGGCGTGCTGTAGTGGCTCAGTGATTCTAATACTTGATAAAAGTGATTTCCTTGTTTACGTGTAACCAAAATTTTATTTTATTCTCACTTGTTTATAGTTGGAGAAAGATTTAGATGTCTTCTTAGTACAATTTTCAAAACGATTTTATTGTAGAAAAAGAGTAGTTAATAATAAAATAATAGACGATTGTGGTGAATAGATCTCCTCGTTTGTTACATTTTGAGATGATTTTTGGTGAGTCTTCTTGCCTCTCACGTTTTTGGTTGTTTTTTGATATTAATCCCCTTGACTCTAACGATTTGGAGTGCTTTTTGATGTAAGTCTTCTTGCCTTTCACATTTTGGGGTGGTTTTTGATGTGAGTCTTCTTGCCTTTCATATTTAGGTGTGCTTCTTGATCTAATCTCCTTGCCTTTCACATTTCGGGGTGCTGTTTGATGTCTTCGGGAAAATGTCATGCTATAGAGATGACGAATACTTCTCCATATTCAGAGTCGATTCCGGAAAGGGTACAAAAGAATGATATTTTTGTATGCCCGGTACAGTCTTTGCAGAATAGAACCGAGTTTTGAGACTTTCACCAGTGGTGGTATGATTTTCTTTGGAGATGAAAATAATACAGTAAAATTATTTCGATCAAGTATTAGAACCACTGAGACACTACAGCACGCCTGGTAGCGCTGCGGCTAGTTGGCGCGAGGGGTCTGCACTAATACAAACTTCTACTACTCAACCAATACTTTCCATCCCATTTTCGTTCTGGGATTTTTTTAAGAGAAAAAATCAAGTTTTTATTCTAGCTCACTTAAAAGAAGATAAAAAATGCGACATTTTGAGAAAAACTCACAAATGTTATTTAAAATGAAAAATCAAGGTGAAAGCATTTTTTTCTCGTATAATGATTATTTTTATTGTAAACTTCGTTAAAAGACCTTTCCAAAACCCTCATAAAAAAGTTAAATTGAGTAACTGTATCAGGAGTTAGGTACAATTGAAAGTTTTCGGTCGGGGTGAATCGTCGAAAATTCGGGCCCCTGTAACCTGACAACCCGTTCTACTAGGAGCGCCCTCTTTACCGAATTTAAAGAGGTCCACTAGCACTACAATCTGGTCGAGTTTTAATAAGACAGGCGACAACAAAATTTTAGGCGGGACACTTGGCCACTCGAACTCCAAAGATACAAGCTCCAAAGATACGAGCGCTCCACAGATACGAGCGTCCCAACTCCAAAGGAGCGAGCTGAATTTTGTTCCCTGCACCCCCACCCTATTCGAGAGTGAGGCACGCGCGAATGCATGCTGCTTTGAATTCGACGTTTGTTCACTGCGAACTGCATACGAGTGGGAGCCCCTTTCCCGATTACCGAGATTCTCGTATCTTTGGAGTTCGAGTATACAGCGTTCAGGGCTAAGGTTACGGTAAAGTCTGTAATACTAGCCCTAGCGCTATACTTGACTGGTTACTTTTACGGCACATTTTTTTGTCAGTGCTCCTTCAAGTTAGTTACCATTACTTAATTTGTACCAAATTCAAATTTATAACTTTAACATATTTGTTAAACGCGTATTTTGTTATTGATAAATGTATGGAACACCAATATGAACTTAATAGGTAGTTAGTTTAGTTAGTTTACGTGCGGGCGGAGAGCCACCATGAAGTCCCCCGTGGCGCTCAAGGTAAGAAGCCTATTGTGCCATACCCTTAATTATTCGCTCTCAGTAGTTGACCCTGTACCTCTTAATGAAGCCTAGTATGTCAACCACTGGTCGCGTTTTAATATCCTCAGGTTTCATAAAATGGACCACAAAGGATTGTAGCGTGAGCCGAACTAATGACGGACACTGGCATAAGACATGTTTTATTTCATCATTGCTGATGCATTTCCTGCAATATGTCGTGGAGTTATACCCCATCTTGCACTTGCGATACTTCAGTTGGTTGTGCCCTGTGAGCATCTGAATCACTATCCTTATGTCTTCCTTGGCTAAACCTAGGATTTCCCTGGCTCTGTTTATCCTGTACTTATCACCCAGGATGACTTTCGCTTGTCGGTAATCCTGCATTTGTTCACAGTACTCCCGGTACTTCGTCCGGATCCAGATTTTGATGAAAATCCTGATGCAGCAATACACTAGTCCCAGTACCGGTTCCGGTCCTACGTATTAACTTGCTGCTTCACCTTTTTCCAACTGGTCCGCCTTTGTTTTGCCCAGCTCTGATGTTATGCTTGGTTTCCCAACTGCAGTTAATGTTGTTTGGCTGTCCGAACAGGTTGTAATCCGCCTATCAGCAGCGTTTTCTTCTAATAATGTCTCAGCATAGCAAAGGACGGCCAGGACCTCCGGTTGAAAAACTGGCACGCCGCCCAAGTAGGATCACTATTCCCCTTCTTCCCACGCTGTCATGGATTCCTGCTCCTTACCCTCCCACTCCTGTCGGGCCATATTTGTACTGGATTTACATTTGAAGGAACGGATAAGCATCTGCTTTCCACGAGTCTTTAGTTGGGATGCAGATGCAGAAAGTCTTAGTCAAGTTGAAGCGTTTTATAATTATATCTGCTCTCATCTCTAGAATTGTCAGTGTGGTGATGTCACTTGGAAGCCTAGTGAGTCTAGTCCCCCAAGTTCATTTGTTTGTCTGTTTTTCTATCGCCGCTTTAGCCGTAGTTCTCATATGCGCGTCCTGTCCTGCATCGTTTTAAGCTTCGAGCGTGGCCAACAGACCACGGCCGCGCATAGGCGCCTTGGTTTAAGGATAGCGTAGTAGAACCATGCAAGCATTTTATGCCCTAGACCCACCGTCAGTCAAAAGGCTCTTATGCACATCCCAAATGTCATGACAAACTTCCTGCATTGGGTTTCAAGATGCTTCGCTAAGTTCAGCTTGCTGTCTAGGATTACCCCGAGATATTTAACCGAATCTGAGGTCGTCGGCCTCCCACCACGGAATGCAGGGGCGTCAACTTTTAACGCCTTGTATTTTTTCGTGAAAATGACCAGACTGGTATTTTCCGTATTTACCGAGAGCCCTGAGCTGTCACCCTGAGGGCCGAATTCACCAACTTCGATTAAGTTGTTAATCCCCGATTATTGTAATTTAATCAGAGACTTGCGTCCCACCATCTCCTTAACGCTGGATAAGAGAGTTAAATAGTCGTTTAAATTAACCACCCGATTTTGGCCGGTTAACGGAGTTAATCGGCAATTTCCGCTGGTTGACAGAACAGAACCTCAAAATCGAATTTTGCACTTGAGCATTTGAAGCCTGTTCAGAGCAAATGTGCATCATTTCATAACAATTTTTATCATATCTGCGTTTTTTTTATCAATATGTAGATGAAAGAAACTATGAAGCCAAAATATCTTTGATGGGGCGCCCGTAAAGTGGTAAAGTGTAAATTGTGTTCCAATAACCTCACTTTTCTTACCTACAGTTTCTTTCACGTCTCTAGAAGAGATAATTCGTTTTTGAAAACAATATATGTAAAATATATATGTTAACGAAATTAGGATTCAGTCGCATAAATGAATTTTGCAGTACTGAAAATAAATATTTAACCAACGTAACCTCGCAGTGTGCATCATGAAGCTTCCTTCTTGTATGGTTTTCATATATGCATCATATATTTCTGAGCGTCTTTAATTAATCACTATTGATGCCTTTATAATTTACATTATTATAGTTTTCGAACTGAAATAGTGATGGAAATTTGTAACATTATTTTAATATATTACATCCACGCAAAATTATTTCACTTCTTGGCAAAAAAGACTTCTGCTGGATGTCATATGACTTGCTTAGTTTCGCAGCTTGTACTGTGCGCGCGCAAGAAACTTAAACGTTCTTCTTGGAGTGGCCAATCAGAATCGCCATTACAAGAGAATATCAGTGTTACCACGAAAAAGGTGTATGATTAGCTAATCAGAATTAAAATGTCCATGGTGGAACGCAGTACAATTTAATCATTATCAAAGCCTCGATTAAAGAATAATCATGATTAGCTAATCATGTATTTAATCAGAGTTGGTGAAATATGCCCTAAAGCTCTATGATGTGCAGTGCCGACCTTCCTCATTGAATTTTACGAAGGAGACCGTCCACTACAATGCACCGCAGGAGGGGTGATAGAACACCACTCCACACCTTGACGTTTCTCGGCAGATGACCTCTGGATGGGTATTGCTGAAGGCACTCTCTATATCCAAGAAGGTGCCCACAGCATGCCCTCCCTGTTCCAGCTGCTGCTCCAATTTTGCACGACAGCATGAAACGCAGTTTCTCCCAAGCAGCCTGCCTGAGAGGCGTGCTGCCCTCGGTACAGCGGAGAGGGTATAAGCATCTCAACGCTGATACACCTCTCGACCAGCCTCTCTAGCGTCTTCTGGATGAAGGACGTCAATCTGATTCGCTGAAAATCTTTAGCAGCAGTGTAGCCCTCCTTCCCAGTTTTTGGAATAAAGTCCACTCTGCCATCCTTCCATTCCGATGACACGTGTTTTAGAGCAATACTTGCCCTAAATAGTTTCGTTCGTGGGGAGCGACGCAATCCATGCCCTTTTGTAATAGCACAGGATCAACGACCTTAGCGGCAAAATTCCCGTCAGCCTTTTCCTTCTCTTGGCCGCAGCCTTCCACCTCTCGGTCGGTTTGAGTTCGCTGAAAACCCGAGAAGTGGACTTCCATCAGGTGATACAGCGTTGCTTCTTCATTCTCGGCAACCTCACCATCATCGAGCCTTATGAGCCCGAAGCGAGCTTTCGGATTTTTTGCCAGGATGTTGAAGAGCCTCGCTGTTTCCGAAGTGTTCTTTCATTCCTTGCAGAAGCCCCTCCGATCTTCATGTTTACGAATTCTGATATTTATATTGTATTTATGCTTGACCGTCTTGTAGATGTGCCAATTTAATGGCAACTTCGTTCTGCTTGACCTGTTGCACAACGCTCTAGTCTTTTTACGGAGTTCTGCAGGTGGTTGTTCCAGCATTCTGATCCATTTCTAGACTTAATTGTACTTGTAGGGCAATTATTCTCATATTAACTCATTTATGGTGGCGTAGCTTGTTGGGAATACCACAAGACTGCCATTCAGTTCCTCTTCATATGAGTCTTAAAGTGTATTCCTGGGGTCTCTAATCTTAGAAACAGCTGGTTTTTCTAGGGCTAACCGGAATGAGATATATTTGTGGTCTGAGAGAGACTTTTCATCGGAGACTCTCCAGATCTCAATCTTGCACTAGGTATTCAATAAAATCACTTCCTCTTTTGTTGATGTTTGTGCTCCTCACACTGTACGGTCGGATCTTGCGTCAGAGCCCAACAGAAGAAAAATCCTGTTCTCCTGGCGGTGCTGAATTAAATCCTCCACTTCTCTAGGAGATGGGGGCCCCTTAGCAACGCCAGGGAAATAAGCTGAGACGATATACACCACCCTTTCGGACTGGCTTCCTGCCTGTTGGAGTACACCTTCCACGAATCGGTTCGTAGAGTGGAGTTCTGGAAGCGGAGACGCTTCAGAACGGTCTACGAATCCTCGAGGGTGCCCGGAATCAGTAAGATCGCTCTGCGGTACCTTTGGAGGCACTCCGTCCCCTTGATCTCCAGATTTAGTCCCTCCTGGAGCCTAAACGCTGGAGGTCTCTCCACTAGCTAGTCTCGCGACCAGCTGTCTGCGGCCTCCACTACGGTGGCTCCCGACCTGATAAAGATATCGATGAATTTGGTGACGCGCTTCTCGCGGGGTAACGCAACAATCTCTCCAGAGGTTTCTTCCCTCAGCGTCTCTCCAGGACGTTGTTAGTGATCTGCGCGAAAGTAAGGCCCTGTGTTTTCACAGCCTTTTGCTGTTTCAACTCCCTGTTCGGGGTAATGTTTTTAGGGTCCTTCTTCCTCTGGCCTGAAGAATAAGATAGAGGAGTTGCTCCCGATGTTTCCGCAAACATGGCTCCCTATCAGGTGCCTTGAGTGCGTTTTGCAAGCCACGCTAAGCAGGCTCTCCTTCTCTCTGCACCGCTATGTTTCTTCTATTTTACGGAGAAGCCTTAAGGAAGTCCCACCACCTCATTTGACCCCCTTTTTCGCGATGGGTCAGATGTAAGTCCTGGATTGGAACCCTCATTATTTTTGTTTGTTTTCTGTGAGTCGCCCTTTTTGTTCCCACGAGATGCTAGGCAAATAAGAAACATCTCCTGTAGAGTCCTACTTGCAGGGGGCGGGTTTACATACTATGGGATTCGACCTAATGTGCCCTTAACACGGCGATCACATCGTGACTTGGAAACATGAGAACTCATACCTTTGATATTCTGCGAGGCTTTGCTATAACCCCTGTGTTTGATTGTTGAATTTGACAATTTTTTAACTTATAATTTGATATGTCTGTAATGAGACTAGTTTATGCTGCAAATGAGTGTGTGTTTAAAAATGTAATTAACTCAGTTCTTCCCATTGTTAGTTAACATATATTTTAAAGGACACTGCACAAACTATTTACAGGGCTGTAAGAAAAAATATGGTAAATATAAGTACAAACGCGAGTTAGTGAAAATTTTAAGACGAGTGGAAGGTGCCGATGGTTCGAAAATATCTTATGAGATCTTAGGGTCGAAGTTACATGGAGGTGCAAGTGGAAGTACAAAGTGGGAGGATGGACCAATTACAATTCGGAAGTTCGATGGTGGGATCCATAGGCGACATTCTCTGCAAAGGGCAAGTGAAAATTGCAGCTGCCCGGTATTACCAGAAATAAAATATTCTGGGTAAGGTCCTCTCGAGTTTCGCTGGTCTGACTGTAAAGGGCTTAAGTTTATAACAGCAGACTGAAAGTACTCTCGAAGCTGACGGAACAATGCTTAATCTTGAGCAGTTGTACAAGCTTTCATAAATTGGAAAGTAAAAGTAAAATTTCCCAAACCATAAACAACCCTAGCTAGAAAATATTTACTATATCAATCGTCTTGAAGGTTTTCTATCTGGTATTTACAAATATTTTGTATAGTAGGACTGAACACCCTGGAAGGATCGCAGCTTGGTTTATGTACCACAGGCTAGAGGCGGTCAGTTCCCCAGAGAAGCTACACTTCGCGATGCAGCCCTTCTAGTTCACCTATTCCATATCTATAGTCCGATGAGACCCTTAGGCCCTCTCACCAGCTACAAGGTACCGTGATCCCCAGGGAGAGTATGAACTTAATAAATTTATGGAAAAAGTGTCCAATAGCCCATGGGTTTTTTGCATCAATGATGTTTTAGAAATTCTTTCCGTCGGTAATTGGTTTTTCTGATTGCTGATGTTTTTCATGAATAGTATTGCGTATATTAATTTTAATATGAGACATTTGATTAAAGGATATAGGTAAACAATCAAGTAATCAGTTCTACTCACAAGATGCTTTTGAAATAAAAGTATTTCGTTTATGAAAAACCTAAATACCAGAAGCATATACAAATATAACTTTTCTAAAACACTTCATTACAAGAGATTAATATAGATATTCAATGATAATAACGCATTTTATCCAACAGTTTTGTACAGATATTTCATTTGAATCCCTGTATACACCGAAAAACTATACACACCTTTCTATATTTTCATATGTAATTAAATCTACTGAATCCTCTTGCATTTTTAAAAAGAAGTTATCGAATCAGTATTTTCTATTTATGTTTAATTAGCGAAACCATATTATAGAAAATATTCATAAAGTAAAGTGTATTAAATGAAACCTGGTGTTTCTCAAAGACCTTAGATTTTACTTATTACTTATTCTAACCGTCAGCATATATTTATAAATAAAATTGAAAGAAAATAAGCTTTTTCAAGATAATTGTATTTTTTCTTTACTTTATGACAATTGATTATTATAATCATAAAGATTCATTTACAATTAGTATAATGGGCAACATAGAATACAGAATGTTAATGAAAAAATACTTTAAAACGTAATGGTTCCACTGATTCCAACTTTAGCTTCTGCCTTCTGACCTTCGGTCTTGCTGACTCCAACACTTGCATCGATACCGCCGCGGTCATTTCCATAAATTTGGCCCGTGTATCCTCCACTGTACGATGATCTACGGCCACCACCCTTGTTAGCGTTAACGGAAACTTGGTTTTTGTCGTCAGCAGTAGACCTTCGGAAACGCTAAAATATAAGAATTATAAAATAAAATTAATTTAAAGTAAGAATTAAGCATTACTTTTAATAAATAGCTTATTACATTGAAAATTCATTTTGCGAGGCAAATAATCATGGCAGATAACCCAGTGTGGCTCCATATACTCAAAACACACGACTACAGGCTCATTCTATGAAATATATATTGTTTTTAATTTCAATTTTGTTATTCATTTCTCAAACGTACAAAAAGCTTTCATTCATCCTCTTCTCCACATTTATACAGCCTGATTTTAGTTTTAATACTGTTTTAGACTGACCCGTGATTTTATAGACCGGCTATAATAAAAATATATATTTCTACATTGTATACTTACGGGATTAGAAGGTCCAGTTGCGGGACCTGTTTGAGGCAGAAGGCCAGCGTAAGTTACTGCTAGAGTCACAGACAACATAATAATAATCGACAAAAGACCCCTCATGTTGTTAAATGATTTTCTGTAAGTGAAAGGAATAAACTCTATATTTAAATCCGCTGATATATTGAAGAATGCTTTGCTTTTGGATAACAGAATTTACTAACGTAATTGAGATACGGTTCTTGTGATGTATAGATTCTCTACCTAATGAAATTATGTATATACTTCAGTCAATTCTAATGATAATAAAATACTATTGGGATTCAATCAGAAAAACGGTGTGAAGGTGATTGAAATATTTTGATGATTTTTATTATGGATCCGCGTATTTTTTGTAAATATATTGTAGCCACTCTTAATATCAAAATATGCAAATCATATGATGTTAACAATATCTCAAAATTCAAATGGTCAAAATTTTCATTATACAGAAACTAATTTTGACGACTTAGTTTGCCTTACCTATTATGTGATCGCTTAACGTGGTACTACATGTCTTTCATACTCAGAAGCATTCTTATATATCTCAAAAAGTATTGATTAACGTTAAACGTATGTTCAAACATACTCCAATGTACGTGTTTCATTGATAATAAAGAGTTTGTATAAACAATAATTCGGGGAACCACAGTATTATGAGAAATTTCAGTTTAAACCTTCATTGTAAATCACTTATTTTCTCTTATATATAAGTGAACCTTATAAAATGTATGAAAAAGAAAAATGTATAATATATGAATGTAATATTTATAAATGTGTCAAATGTCCTCGATACGTCTATTATCCTTAAAAATTTCGAGAACATGTATTTTGCCAATTTCAACAAAAAATTTCCTGTTTTTCACTATTTTGGCACGTAGCACAGTGTAGCCAAAATCACTTTTTTTGGACAAAAGTCTGTCTACAAACCAATTTTCAATAGATTTTGACTTTTTTTATGATGAGCGTCAGGATTTTGAGTATATCGAGTCGGTGTGAGAATTTCGATTTGAATAAACCAAAATTTTTTATTCAAGACCAAAATAAACAATATTTTTATCCTAACTTTTCAGATGTACCTTTTTTTGTAAGATCTCTGAATTAACTAAAGAAGAGCTTAAGTCAGTGTAATTACTATATAGCAATAGTTTTCAATTGGTTAGAGTAAGAACGAAAAATTTTTTATAATGTTTTAAACAAATTAATTAACAAAAGCCAATTTTTGTCATTCGCAATGATTAGTTATTTGAAATGCACAGTTTTTATATAGAATATGACAGAAGTGTATGCCTAATTATGATTATTTTAAAATATCTGCTGCTTAGCAGCATTACTTAAACAATGTTTATAAACAAATACACAGTTTTCGTATGTCCCAATGAATAGGCTCCATTGTTTTGGCAGAATCGACCAAAAATGTCTTGCCAATGACTCCTTGCTGTCATTTTTTTCAAATTAACAACAACTGGTAATTATTTAAGCAACATTTATAAACAAATTCACATTTTTAACATTATTCCACGAATAGGGCCATTTTTTTGCTATGATTATTTTTGCTATGATACTTTGCCAATGGATAAGAAAAGTTAATTATTTAAACAATTTTTATAAACAAATGTACATTTTGGTCACTTTTGCAGGAATAGGCTTATTTTTTCGTACAGTAAGCTAGAAATGCCTTACCAATGACTCCTTTTTGCCCTTTTTGTCCAATTAACAACAACTATTATTTATTTAAACAATACTTATGTAGAAATGCACAGTTTGACCATTTTCATATGAAAAAGTATTAATTTTCTTTACGAAATCAACAATAAATGTCTTGCCAATTATTCCTTCTTGTCACATTTTCCTAATTGGGAACAAGTGTTGATTGTTTAAACAATATTTATAGAGAACTTCACAGTTTGACCATTTTTCAATTTTTTTTGCGGAGTAAGCTAAAAAAACAAAGGTACATGTATTAATTAAAGGTATAAATTTATTTATTGTTTTATTTTATTGTATATTTATTGTATATTGTATATTTTTATTTTTATTTATTGTATAAATTAAATTAATTAATTAATTAATACATGTATTAATCAAAGGTGTGATGGGTTTTTAGTTATAGTGTTATCAAATTATGTATTTATTCCATAAAATATCATGAGTGTTCCTGAAAAGTTGAACTGCTTTTGGTCCTAATGTTTTATTATCGTACATAATGAACAGTCGTTAACCTTTTTACCATCGTCAAGGTAGCAGTTGTTGAATACGTTTTTTTTGCTTTTTCAATCAACTTTTTAGTTAACTGTAAAAATAATTGAGAGTAAGTGACGCCCCATCTGCACTCAATTGTTTTTTCATGACATTTCGTACTTCAAATGTCGACTGATAATTTCTTCTAACCGAATACACAACATATTAATTATGTACGGTAGTAAAACATTAGGACCAAAAGCAGTTCAACTTTTCAGGAATACTCATGATATTTTATGGAATAAATTATTCGCATCTTCGGTTGTTGTCAAGATGCAATTCCCAATAAATACATAATTTCATATTAGGAAAATGTGACGAGAAGGCATAATTGGCAAGACATTGTTGATTCCGTAAAGAGAATGGAGCCTATTCTTGAAAAAATCGTCAAAATGTGCATTTATTCATAAAAATTGTTTTAAAAATTAATTTTTTTATCAATTTGAACAAAATCACAGCTAGAAGTCACTAACGATACATTTTAGTGGGTTCCGCAAAACAAATTGGCCCTATTTGTCAAATAATGTTAAAAATGTGAATTTGTTCATAAATATTGTTTAAATAATTATCAGTTGTTTTTAATTTGTAAAAAGTGACAGCAAGCAGTATTGGCAAGACATTTTTGGTCGATTCTGCAAAAAAAGTGGAGCCTATCCATCGTGAAATACGAAAACTGT
>CAKNWT010087943.1:0-15307 GCA_932066315.1 Andricus coriarius | reverse complement strand
CGCAATCAAGGTTTTGGAAGTAAAAACGGGTTTCGAATAAAGAGGACGTACGCGAAACAAAAAGAAGCATTTTGAATATGAAGCACATGATGAACCGGTAGATGTACCAGAACTGAGTTTTAAAGTCAAATTTGTTAATGCAATGTTAGATATTGCACTTGCATCAATGAAAGAACGATCCAAACAATTAGAAGATCATAATAAGATATGGTAATTCATATACAATTTGAAAGAGATCCCCGAAAAGCATTACGACATCGTCACGAAATCTTTACGACGACTTTAAGACATCCTATGTCCATGTCGTTAAAATGTCTTTACGATGTCGCAAAGACATCTTCAGATCGTACGACGTCTTTACGATATCGTAAAGACATTTTAAAGACATGGACAAAGGATGTTGTAAAGTTGTCGTAACGATGTTGTAAAGACGTCACCAAATTTTGTGCCCACTGGGAACTTATAGCACACAGTCGCCCAATTGCGATATCCACCAATGCGAGCTACTTGTCGCAAATCATAAACACTGCTTAAATTCCTGGTAAATTGTTTACACAAAACAATATGAATCTCATGCTAGAGGAAGAGAGTAACGAAGATTAAGTGTGTATATCGTATTATTCTTGTCATCAGAAAAGAAGTAATAATAAGTAACAGCGAAAATCTTACTCGGACCAAAAAAGAGTTACCTTATGCAAGCCTTTTACTATCTGTACAACAACCGGACGAGCACTAGACTTGGAAGGAATATATCATGCGAAGCTGAATGACGCTGGAATTCTAAAAAATCTTATTGAAGATCCGCATGATATGCGTCAATTAATGAATGATGGCCAAAAATTCTTTCTTGATCGTAGTTTTCGAAATGCAAAATACGTAGTGAACTCCAAGGGCTTTACAGTACTGATGTCAGTATTAAAGGGTAAGCTCGTATTTGGCCAAAATGATAAATGAGAATGGGTCTATCAATTTGCAATTTGTGAAAGAGGAGGCAAATATTATAAAGGTTCAGGTACAGTCAAGACACATTAGTCGGAAATTATATAGATATTTCATTGATTGCAGACCATAAAGTGTGAGTATTGCAGAAATTAAAATACTTATATGCTTGTGAATGTGCTGATGGTCTAAGAACAGTTGACTGCTTTTCCCATATTGCAGCCATTATTTATTACTTATGACACGCGAGGTACTTGTCGAAAGTCGTAAGTGTATAGCATATTAGAATAAGGTGTACTGTTGTAATCATACTTACTTTATTGATTTATAAGCTAAAAATGAAGTTGTTCCTTCATTCTCATGGAATTACATACATATTAGGGGCCATAATTGTTTATGTATTTTTTTTAAACATGAATTAATCCTTTGGTCTCATCCCAAAAAATATATGTTATTACCTTGGACAATAATATATAATATGTAATGCATAATACAGAAAAAATATCGGTCTAGGCACAACAAATTAATTACAAACAATTTTTACAAAATTACAATAATTTTGTTTAGCCCCTTCTCGAAGAAGGAATTGTTTGCTAATTTTGTTACATATTTGTATTAATAACCTATAGAACAGATAGTTAAGCCAGCAAGATCGGTTGAGCCTATTTAGAGAAATTCGAAATTTTGATATTTCAAAATTTGTTTATAATTTTCTTAAATAAATGTCTTTAAAGTTGGCACTTTGGGTAAATTAGTCCTATAATAGTAGGAACTTACCCCTAAAATATATATGAAAAAAGTGAGGGCGCTTCACTCATGCTTACCCGGCTACGGCCATTTTAAATTAGAGGAATCGTATTACGACTGTTCACATAGAAGAAAACATGTATGAATGAGTGTTCAGATTTGTATGAAACTAATTATTATTAAAATGTATTTTTGTGAAGTATTCTGCAATAATCGAAGTTTGTTGTGATAAAGAAAATCTGAAATTATGTATCTTCGTAATAATGATATAATTTTGATATTACAGGGATCACAGCGGTTCAGTGATTCAATTTTGTGTAAAAAAGGGGATTCTTTTCCTAAAAAAGGCAATTAAAGCGGCATTTCATTTATGATTAAAAACTTTTTATATCATATGGGTATCTCGTGAATATTGAACGAAAGTTCTCTCTGACAGAGTCGCCGTTTCTTTAGCAAATTTTCTAGTTATTTTCGTTTGGTTTAAAAATTATTTTATTACCTAGATTCATGACTCATGTTTGAATTTTATTACATCGTATCTTCATTACTTATCAGTAGATACATTTTGATTCCTTATTTTCATGCATTTTTTTCTAGTGTAATCTTTTCAAAATAGAACCCTGAGTTGTTTAAAGTATTTTGTCAAGTATGCTAGAAAGAAATAATTAGAAAACACACAAAAATGAATATCTGAAAAACCTAATTTTTCTGTTTGTCTTTCCTTGAAGGTTTGAATTAGTTTCTAATGCATTTTAATCAGTTGAAACTCCCATATGTTCAAAACATTGTTTAGTGTCAGCTGAAAAAAGATTATAGTGTAAAAATATAGAAGACAAAAAATGATTATTTACGAAAATAACATCATTGTGAAGATATCAATTTTTTAAAATACGGATTCCGCTAGCATGTAAAACCAAACATATAATAATCAACTCCAAATTATGAAGTTTACTAGAGGGTGCTAATATACGCTACTTTTTTGCATATTATATTATATTTTCAATTTATAACATTTTGTTTCTACAACCACAACTAACTTTTATGTTATTGATTCAGAATTTATGTTTTTAATGAAAAAATATATTATTTGTTTGAAAATTTATAATTTCGGCTTCACAATAGGGTTGTTTCCAAAGTCAGATATAACTTTTCCAATGAATGGATCTTATAGTTTATAAAATTCGAATTTTAAAAACGCCCATGACATATTTGTTACGTATTGTTTACTATTTTTAATTTAATGTTGAAATATGAATTTTCTATCACGATTTTGATTGGAGGGCCCCTCCGACGTCAAAGGGATCGGATTTTCCACCAATCACAGCTTATGTGTCAGTAATTCTCAAATATCTTTTTCTGTGCCGATGTTTTGTTTTGGTTATCTGCACGTCGAAAATAGAAGTCTCAAAATATTGTTAAAAAAAATGTCAAAGGGGGGTTTTGTAAAAGCCAATAGCAGAAATTTCCCAAAAATAGATCGTAAGATTCATTAGTTTCCATCATCGTTTCCATCAAAGCCACATCGTCACATTGATAATTATGAGAACCACTGAGTCACGTGACACCCACGTGACACCAACTTGAATAAGTGTTTTCCCGCTTTCAACTTTTAATAATTTTTTTTCTGTTGAAAAACTCAACAGAAAAAAATTTTAGAACGCACATTGAGTTTAGATTAAAATTATGTATTAAAAAATGATTTTATCTAAAATTGTGAAACAACCCTATTCAATTGTTTTTTAGAAAATTCGTCTTTTTGGATTGAAAATATTTAACAATTTGGTTGAAATTTTTTTCCTTCTGATCTGAAGAATCGTTTTTGGTTTCAAATTTAATTTTTATATTAAAAATGTATATTTTCGGGTTAAAAGTTTTACCCTTTTGCAGAAATTGTTTTTTTTTAAGTTCGAAATTCAGCAATTTGGGTTGAGGTATATTTTCTTTCAAATGTACATAATAATATTGTTAAAACTAAGATCGTAGCACAGTTACTGTATATATGTATTTAACAGTAAATTATTATTACGTTATAATTATAGGATATGTGTTAAATAAAATCCAAAGCTGGATTAGTACTAAGAGGTCAACATAATACTAAATACTGTTACCAATGGGTCACTACGAGTAAATTATTTGGATTATTGAATAAATACTTTAAAAAATCGATTTTAAAATGATAGTAAGAGGGCGCTTCCTTTTTGGTTAGTGGTATTCTATTCTGTTCTTTGGCATTTTTGAAGGCAAGTTTCTCTCATGGATTCTGGAATTATGGGGATTTTTTTATCAAAAAAAGTAAAATATTTACACAAATACTGAGGAGCTTCATTTCTAGATATTGCAAAGAGTGAATTGCCCATAAAAGTTATCTTCTCTTAGATACGGGTAAGAACTCAGCTCTCTCTTGATGCAGAGTAATGTGTTAACTTTTTGGTAAATTTTATATAAAAAGGATAGATGTAGTTAATGCCCATCCTGGTTTCGCTTTTAGTTCATCCGTTATATCATCGTATGTAATACATTCGTAATGAAACAACTGGAGAATCAAACTCTTAACTAGGAGAATCCTAGTTGAGGTAGGTAAGGAGTCTTTATTTTTAGTTCATTGCAGTAGAATTCTGTAGGTGTTCCGAGAAATAGCCATTTCATGCTTTTTCTAAGACAGAGTATGGTAGAGCAAGTATCCTAAATCCTTGACCGATTCTTGAAAAACAATAGTAACATTACTAAACCTCAAAGGAGGAAAGGTAGAGAGTGCGTCCAAGAAGGAAGAAGCCGATGGTCTAATAATAATAGCGTTAGTTTTAGCTGGATTTAAAGCAAGGCCATTATTCTCAGCCAGAAGCACGACCCGATCTATGTCCTCTTGGATCTGACTGAGAAGTCTATTCATATCTGCAGTAAGTCCGGAAAGGTAGATTTTGAAGTCATCAGCGTATTTAAGGTACTTACAAAATTTTAGATCACTTCCAAGATCAGAGGTATACAAGTTAAAAAACGTAGGTGCAAGTGAATACCCCTGCGGAACCCCACTCTTAACTTCCACCCATTCAGGCATGTCAGCATTACTAGTCCTTACACTTTGTGAACGATTACTTAAATAGGAGGTAAACCATTTTATTGCTGAATTGGATATTTTGAATGATTTGAGTTTTTGTAAATGTAAACTGTGGTTCACTGTGTCAAAAGTCTTAGAATAGTCAAATAGTAACAAAACCGTAATCTCCTTTTTATCGATCGCCAGCTTAACTTCAGTAGTGATTTTAAGGGTTGCTGTGAGCGTCCTGCGATTGGCTTTGAAGCCCGATTTCATAGGGTCTAATAATTTATTGGTATCTAGAAAATTAGTTAGTTTTCTGTGCACAATTCGTTTTAGTCGCTTTGATAACGCATTAAGAATAGAAATTGGCTGGAAGTCTTTAGTGGAAGTAGGACTGGTGATTTTAGGTACCGGTCGAATTAGTGCCTTTTTCCACATATCTGGAAAAATACCAGATTGTAGAGATGCATTATAAATGAACAATAATATTGTGAAAATAACTGGGAGTGCCAACCTGATCATTTTTATCGATATTTCATTCATACCCATTGCATTAGAATTAACTTCTGTTACTTCCTTAAGGAAAGTCTCAGGAGTAATTTCATAAAAAAGAAATCATATTCATCGAATGTTTGCAAAGGTCAATTGGAGGAGGCAGTTGGAACTTGTATCGCAATAAGTTTCAACATGAATGTAGTAACGAAATCACTAGCAGAGAAATTTTGATCAGAAGATTCCTGTTTGGGTTGAATCAAACGCAAGCGCCTCCGAAGATAAAAAATGTTTTTTTTTTTGTTTCTATTTCTGATCGCGTTAAAGTTAAATTTGTTGCGAAAGTCCCTAATTTTCGTTTGAACAAGATCCCGAAGTTTGCGAAAGTCCGCTTGTATACTACTATTCCTGGTTCTTCTTGCTAATCTAAGTTTTGTGTCCCTTTTTCTCATCAATTCTATTATTTCTGCAGTAATCCATAGGGCCATTTCCCTTCGAGAACGTGGTACATATAAAGGCGCGAATTCATTAATTGCATAAGTCAAAAAGGTAATTAGACCGTTTACCTTCGTATTCACGTCACAAATTGAGGATAAATTCGCCTAATCATATGCCATTGAATGATCCTGGAACTCTTGTTCATTGATTAGTATAAGATTGCGAGTCAGTGTAGAAGAAGGTTTAGGTGGGAGATTACTGGCCATTTGGTACTCAATGTTGATATTATCATGATTAGATAAGAACGGAATTGCATGCTGTGAATAGGATAGTACTTTGTCAAGATCATCTTTATTAATTAAGTTTATGCGTGTACTAGTAAAATTAGAGTGATAAGTGGAATCATGTGGCACTATTTTTTTTGTGTAGAGGAGGTGAGAATGCATTTACGCACTGAGTGTGTGACTCGCCTAAAAAGGGTAATACTCACCAAACTCACCTCCTCTTCCTGCCCCCCGGAATCGCTTTCGCATTACTTCAGGGGCATAGGGATAAGACCAGTAAGCCGTGCTTCAGCTTCCTACTGTTCTTGCCTGCTTGGCATTTCTCCCTCTTCCTACCCAACCGAGATGCACGCATCGTCCTTAGTAGTGCGGTATTTTCGTACATCCTTCCTTTGCGGCGCAAAGGTAGCACTGCGGCGCACTTTCGCATTCCACAGCTCTATGGTCCTCTTTGCCATACCTACAGCAGGCCCTAGTCCTATCGGGACCTTCGCAGCTCGCTGCCGTGTGGCCAAAGCCTTGACAACGACAGCATCGTATTACCTCCGTCTTCTTGCGTGCTCGACAGAACACCCATCCCATCTTCAGGTATCCTGTACGTATTTTTCTTGCCCCCAGTTCCTCTTTCATCTCAACAAAAGCCTTCAGATTCCCTCTGGAATCCTTCTTCGTTCAGCTCACCTTAATTTCGCCGCTCGTGGATTCACCGAAGTGTCTTTTAAAGGCTGTCTCAAGTTCCTCCGCATCAGGAGTGGTGTCGAGGTCCAAGACCTCGACCTCGGTGCGAGGGACGAGCTCGCGCACACTGTCCCCATTACCGACAGCTTCTTTAACGGCAGCGTACAGCTTCAATGTGCCATTCACTGCAGGCCCTACTTCTACAAGGACCTCTCCGTTTTTAGTTTGACTGGCACCCTGAACTTTTACACCTTCTTCTGCTTCCCGGTGTTGTTGGTTGCAGGTTTCGCTCCTCCGTCCTCCTTTTTTGGTGTCGAGGTCGACGCCGCTGCCGCGGTGCGGGTCCTCGGTTTCCTTCTCCTCGGCTTGGAAGGGCTTGCCTCAACGGGACTCAGAGTGGGCTCCCTCTATCGTTTCCCATTATGGAAAGTGGGACTTTCCACGGTTTCTTCCGCTTGAGACCCAGTTTGGATCGTACCCTTCTGCGCCAGCTTACGTGCTTCTTCTAATCCATGCCTGATAGGCATGAACATATTCTTTCCAGAGTGACAAAACTCGTTGATCTTCTGCAGCACGCCGGCCAGCTCTTCGATGAGCTTGACATTCTCATTCAGATTTCGCTGCACGATGTTGATGTCATTTTTGACCTTTATCTTCTGGCTCATATCCAGCTCTTCCGCCACATCTAAATCTCCATCCATCTCCTCGCATATACTCCGATTTTGGTTCTTTTGTTTTTTTTGGTCTCCGTGCTGTTCCCATGAGTAGCTAGGGAAGCATCAGTCCATCCCCGCAGAGCCCCGCATGCGCGGATAAGGTCTCAATGCTCTAGGGGGCGACCTAGTATCCTAGAGACACTGTTTAGAACACCACACCATAGTGCCATTCAGTCATTGGCACGGTTGTAAACGCAATTGGTCGAAATTTGATTCATGACAGCTGGCAGGTCCAACCCCTGTTTAAAAGGCAAACCATGAATTTCTCGGCTGAGAGTTTCTTTATAACTTCCTGAAGCTCTTGAGTTTCAGAGAAAATGGTTGCAACAGTCGTCGCAGCTGCGAAATGAAAAAACGATGTTCAAAATAACCTGTAGGTCACAATTCTTCATCGATCTTCAATTTTTTTTCTTCCAAAATTCAGCATTAAATTCTCAAGAAATCGGTTAAGGCCGATTTTTAATTTTTTTTTGATTTATATTTTTATAGAGCTGCAAATAGCGAAAAAAGGTTGATTTTTAAAATTTTTCTTTTTTATTCTCTGTGAAAATTTTGCTCAGTGGCATCAGGCCTCAGGTTTGATGCACAAGGGTTGGTGAAAAAAAAAATTGTTGACATGTCAAGTTATTTGATATAAACAAATATTTGCAACAAATAGCCAGTATGATGGCTTATGTTTTTGTGAAGTATATTTATACATCGAAATAGGTCGTTCAGAGCAACGAGGTGAAATACATTAATGTGCATTAATGTATTTTTGTCATCTGATATACTTTGTTAAATTTATCAACAATTATAAAAAAATGCATGATTTGAACAGTTTTAGGCAGAAATGAACCGAATTTTCTTTCGATTGTCTTCGAATCTTATTGCCTGTGATGCACATTGATATATTTTGGTCATCTGATATAATTTGTTGAATTTATCAACAATTATTATAAACAAAAGCATGATTTGGACAGTTTTAGGCAGGAAAGAACTGAATGTACCGAAAGCACACTGGAATGTCCAGATCATGTATTTGTGGATCCAAATTTATATTATTCGTTGATGAAATTAACGAATTATATCAGGTAACGAAAATAAATCAATGAGCATCACAGGCAATGAGACTTGAAGACAATCAGAAGAAAGTTCTACTTCTCTTCTTCACTATCACACCGAACACACCCTGCACCCCCACTAAAACCCAATTAAAATCCTCCATAGAACCACACCTCATCCTTGCTATGAGCTCATGACTTCCTTTCTCTCCTTTCTTACACAAATATTGCGCTCTTTTTCTTGGCCTAATCTACCCATGATTCCCATTGAACCTTGACCCTCTTTTTCTCTCCTCCCCTTCTGCCTTCTTTCGCTCCATGCCATTCTTCTTCACTACCGCAAATCTGAGCCCTGAAACGATTCTTTAAAAAATTCTCTCCATTCCTCACTTCCTATTTTCTAACTTACCCTTACTCTACGCTTCCTAAATCTATTTATGATCTGCCACACGGCCCCCTCTATCTTAACACTTCCCAACTCCTCTTCCAGATCATTCTCCTTTTCCTGTTCTTTCTTCCTACACATCAATCTAAATCCCTTCCTCATTTCTACGTAATCCTCCCTTTTCGCAGTTCGCTCTTTCCACTTCTTGTACTTCATCTTCACCTTCCTTTTCATCTTTTTATATTTCTTATACCATCACGGCTTCACAATTCCTTTTTTCTTCTTTCTAAATACCTTTTTTGCACACACTCTTTCACTTTTTCTTTCAAATCCTCACATATCTCTTCCAGCGACTCCCTTTCAAATCGTACCTACTCTAACTGCTCCTGATACTTCTCTATCGCCTCCCTCATCTAGCTTACCCTCTCCCTTGTCGACACTTCTTCCCCAACTTCCCTTCCACCGCTCTCCACCCCTTATCCACAAGCCCAGCCTCTATCCTCAATCCAGTCCCTTAGAATCTCCCCTTTCTTATTTACTATCTTATCCTTCGATTTCCTTTCGAAGCTTTCTCCATCCCTGTAAAGGCCTCCTTCCCTCCCGATCCACACATTAAAGCCCCACGCCCAGTACCACCATACCCTCCTACTCTTTCGACTAGCAAGTTTTCCATCTTTCCTTTACTCGTTTCCACCCCATCCTTATTACACACTGTCACAAACTTACACGTTACCCCTTCTATCTCTACTGCTCTCATTTGCACCCCATCCCCTTCTCCATCTCCATGAAGTTCTTCCTCTAATCCATCCCTAACCCCCGTTATGGTTCCCCCATTAGACCTTGCTTCCTTCTTCACTCTGACCGCCTCCTGGAGCCTCCACCTATTCCCCCTTGATAATTTGGCTCTATTCTATCCCATTCGTTTCTCTCTACCCATGTCTCTATCAGTCTCACAACATCAAATTCCTGGATATATCTCCAGAAATCCTCATCTTTCTTCTTTACCCCTCCTACGTTCCAGAACAGCACCTTCACTACCCCTCAACCTTACGTTACCCCCACCCCCTAATTCCTACAAAACAAATTCCCATGCACCTCCTTCAACACCTCTTTCTCCTCGTTCCACCCCCACATTTTCTCATCCACATTCATTTTCCGATACCCTACCTTCGCCGCTCTCCCATTACTCCTCCCCCTCCTAGCCCTGTCGTTCGGCATTCTCTGCAGCTCCCTATTCTTCCTCGTCCAATCGTGATCGATGAAAACCCCTTATCCTTGATCCTATTTTTATTTCGCATTACCCCCAACTTCTATTCCCAGCTCCCCAATTCCACAACCGCCACTTCCTTCTTCTGTCTCCCTTCCAACATAGCTTTCCCTACCTTGCCTTTAACCTACACTAAGCCCTGTGGTAGAGCTTCCACACCTTCCCTTTCTTCCCCACTCTATAGCTTCACCCCTCTTATCAAAATATTATTTCTCCTGTTGGCCTTCTATTTTGTCTCCATTCTTAACTCCATTGCCCTTATCCTTTCCCTATCCGCCCTCTCTTTCTTTTCATTCCTAAGCTCCACCACTTTCTCTTCTATCATATTCTCTACCCTCTCCCGAATACCTTCCTTCTCGCCTTCATCCCTGCCACCTACTTCCGTTCCCGACCTATCCTCCACCTTCTCAAGCCCTTTTTCCATCCTTTCCTTCCACACCCTAATCTCCTCTTCCATCTGCTTCATTAAAAATTTGTTTTTCGGTCCTAACCGACGTCACTTCCCTCTTTAATCCTTCTACTTTCTCCCTCAGCTCTGTCCCTCCTTTTCCCATTTCTCATCTCTGATCCTCAAGTCCTCCCTTAAAACCTTCCATCTGCTCCTTAGTCCCCATTACGTCTCCCCTCAGTCACCTGCCCCCCCCTCACCATCCCGAGTGTTTCCCCTTCCGGCCCCCCCTCTGGGGGGGGGGGGGGGGATCTAGGTGTTCCTACGCTTTTCTTAAACGGACTCTCTACCGCGCTTTTTCTGGATTCTCTTGGCTGTCTCTCTTTCTCTTCAAGAGATCCTCACCCTTACTTGCGCTAGACGCTCTCTTCCTCGCCTTCTCGCTTCCTTCGTTCGCGCCGTTCCGTCAACTTGACTACCAGTACTCTCGCTGACCACCTCTTGCTCTTCCGTCGGTACCTGGGACCCTTGTCCCCCTCGAAGGTCCAAACTCCTGACTACAAACTCCCCCGATCCCTTGTCACCCTAACCTCACTTTCTCTATTTAACCAAATTCCACTTCTAAGCTACGCTGAAAATTATTTTCTATATCCCCAATTCACCCCACACAACCGTATTAATCTCCTAGGCCTCTCTGGTCTGTTGACGTCATCGACAGCAGTCTCCGTTGTCTCAAATGCAGACTCTCGTCGAGTACTTTTTTTCGACGCCAAAATTGAGCACGCACCGGAAAGCCACTTGTTAATGCTCTTTTTTACCATGTCACCTTACTTGACCCATCCGCTGTGCACTAAAATGCTACATTTTCTGCATGATAATACTCAAGGGACCCCTCTCGTGATCGCACCACTGCAAGTGCCACACACCACCATGACAGTAGGCGTCAGTTCAACACTCACGCTGACAAAAAGTTTATAAATTCCAGTTTTTTGACAGAAACCATTCAATACACTTAGAAAATCCGGAACACAACTTCTTACTGGAGTCTGTTAAACCATGTCACTAGTCACATCTAGTGCCTTAGTGTTTTTGGATGAATTCAAGTGTTATTTCTGGCGAGGATTTAATTATTTATAACAAATATATACTAAACAAATGTCCCAAAGGAATTATTATTATTAGATTTTTTTTAAATAAGTTCTCTTACAAGCAAATCAGTACGGATATTTATTCAAGTTTTTCATCTAAAAATTAAATTTATAATTGTCTTAAACCATTCAGTAAATAAATACGTAAGTGTAAAAGTTAGTTAGTTTTTTGAAAACTAGTTCAAATGACTTTTTCCATCAAGAAGTGCTAATTTGTGTCATTTGATTATACTATATGTTATCGGCAGTAATAATCGTTAAATTTTCGCGGAACTTCTTCCTTACAATATCAATCCTAAGGTACTATAATAACAGTTGGAGTGAAACAGCACTTATTCAAGTACACAACTTTTACAGTTGCGTATTTATTAAATAAATTGTTTATAAAAATTGTAAGATTAATTATCAGCTTAAAATCTTGATTAATATCAGTGTTACTTTGCTTTCATCATAATTTATTGAGAAAAAATAACACAAAATTTCAACGTTCATTTGGGGAACTTGTTGAATATATTTGTTATAAACAATTAAATATATTCACTTTCGACCAATTTTTGTGGTTAAAAACCATTTTTTAAGCAGTTTCATTGGTATTCAGAGAGAAGGAGCAGATGAAAACCTAGAGAAAGAAATTAAAATTGAATATTTGTTGACCATTATGCGGCTGCGTAATTTGTGTTTGGTCCAATTTATTATTGAGATATTTAACTGTTCTTCTTTTCTAATCGAATAATGAATTTTTAACACCTTAATAAATAATAAATGAATCATTCCTTTCAAAGATTACAGCTTAAGTGTCCTTGACTGAATGGTGATGCCACCACACGGAAAATTTGGGAGCACATTTAAAGCAAACATTCTACGGATATTAAACGAAAACGAAAGCTTTACATTTAACGGCCTCGCATTTTTGCCTCGTGAACACGTGTTAATTTTTCTTTTTCTCGCGGGAAATTTCTGCTGAACATGGAAGACTCAGAGCAACTGGTTTTTTGTTGCACATTGTATAATTTATACGTCCAGGGTCATGGTCAGCCATTTTAATTTCCCTCAGTACACATACTCCTAAAGTTGGTAGCACTTGTACTGTCAGCCAGTTTCCGAACTCATTAAAATAATACTGGCAGTACTAGTACTGGCAGTGAATTCTAGAAAACGCAGCCGCATTCCCTGATAAGCGGACATTTTCTTGGTTGAACGAACCTTGCCTTAATCTTTCAATGCAATATTCCAAACCTTTGCATTGCCAGTTTTAGGAAGTCTCATCGAATTTTTTGTGCTATCTGGGGATGTGAAAAATCTAAAAGAAAAACTTAAACCACTACCCACCATGTTCTTTTCATTTACGTCACTATATTAAAAATATCAACAAGCAGTTTAAACTAATCATAAAACTATGTTTGAATTAAAAACACCAAAAACGTGAAACTGATCGACACAAGGTTGTCCCTCCGAAAATGGTCTCGACGTTCGTGTCAGCTCGGATGTGGTCGGTCCGCGTCACGTCGACAACCGGATTGATTACCGTTGGTGCTTCCATAGGATGTCGTAAAGTTGTCGTAAAGTTGTCGTAAAGATGTCGTAACGCTGTCGTAAAGACGTCGCCAAATTTTTTGCTTCCTGGGAATTTACATCAAATACAGAATGAGAGCTGTACTATTTGTTACTAAATTTCCAAGGCAATGCATTATTATTCTGTTGTTGATTATGGTGACTGATTATGGGAGAAGGATTGACGCGGTCTGTGGCGGCGAAGTGGGGAAAGCCGCCGTCGCGTACGTATGGTTATTAGACAATATTTGAAGAATTTTTTACATTTTATTTCCTGAAGTAATTTTTCAGATGTAAATCTTTAAGCGAATAAGTTATATATTATAGTCAATCCAATAAACAATATATCAATGGTCAAATTAGAGAAAATAAATAAAATAGTTTGAAACATAAAGTATATATTAGATATATTTTTTTCGAGAAGCAACCAACACACTTGTAACCAGCAGCTTGCTCCACCCCGCCTCCACTCACTGCGTCGATCCTTTTCTGTGAACTTTTCCTTGAATCATACAAGATTATAAACAATAACGAGTGACCGCAAAATTGGCTGTTTTTAGCCTATTTTTTGAACCTCGCTAGCGACCAATGGGAAAAATATAAAAATATGTTACAGGTATCAAATTACTCGTCATTGGAAGACAAAGGGAGCATCACTCCCTTTGGTTACCTTTTGTTAGTACCTTACAAAAGTAAAATCACGTATTTTCTTAATTGATAAGAGGTTGATGTGGATTAAAAATTTACCCCTAAGATCTCCCATGGCGTGAAATCATACCTGAATCATTAAGAACAATAAAAATTGCCTTAAGTGGCTGGAACATCACTAGACCTTGCCTCAAGTGGCAGGAACTGACTGATCTTGCCTTAAGTGGCTGTAACTCAGACTTATGTGGCCTTAGGTGGCTGGAACTCAGACTGATCTTGCCTTAAGGGATGGATCGCCACTAGATATTGCCTTAAGTGGCTAGAACTCTGATCTTGCCTTAAGTGACTGGAACTCAGATCTTGCCTGAAGTGGCTGGATCACCATTCGATCTTGCCTCAAGTGGCTAGAACTGACTGATCTTGCTTTAAGTGGCTGGAACTCTAGTCTTGCCTTAAGTGGCTGGATTACCACTAGATCTTGCCTCAAGAGGCTGGATCACCACTAGATCTTTCCTTAAGTGGCTGCGACTCTAATCTTGCTTTAATTGGCTGAAACTGGGACTGATCTTGCCTTAAGTGGCTGGGCCACCACTAGATCTTGCCTTAAGTGGCTGGAACTGACTGATCTTGCCTTAAGTGGCTAGAACTTTAATCTTGCATTAAGTGGCTTGAACTCTAACCTTGCTTTAAGTGGCTGGAACTGGGACTGATCTTGCCTTAAGTGGCTGGATCACCACTAGGTCTTGCCTTAAGTGGCTAGAACTCTGAACTCAGTAGGGGTTGTTTTCTCATCGAGACATATAAAATATTGTTGTGTTATATATTTTATGGCATCAAACATTTAAACATCTTTTTTGGGAATTTTAGAAAATTGTTCTTTTTCTTAATTTTTCAATCAAGAAAATACGTGACTTTACTTTTGTAAGGTTTATTTTATAGAAACAATACAATTGAAAATGATTTTATAATTATACCCTGGCGGACCGGCCGAACGCAAAGATTACGCTGCAGCGTAATGGTAAAGTAATGGTAAAGTAATGTTAGAGTAATATGGCATTATAATTATTAAGAGAAGCAAAATAAATATGTAAACTGTTGCAATCATAATAATACGTTAAAATTTACGTTAAATGGTCATCTCGTAATTGCAACAGGTTTCTTCTTCAGCGTTAAAAAATAAAAAAATAATGTCGCTCTAACTGCAGTCTGCTAACAGAGGTTTCAATCGGCCTGCCAACGTGCAGGGGCTCAACTTCAATAACAGCCACTTTGTTTTTTTATTTTTTAACGCTGAAAAAGAAACCTGTTGCAATTACGAGATGACCATTTAACGTAAATTTTAACGTATTATTATGATTGCAACAGTTTACATATTTATTTTGCTTCTCTTAATAATTATAATGCCATATTACTCTAACATTACTTTACCATTACTTTACCATTACGCTGCAGCGTAATCTTTGCGTTCGGCCGGTCCGCCAGGGTAGGCTAGGCGGTACGTAGTTTTGTTTGACAATAATTCCGACTAAAGAAATTATGGTCAAAC
>CAKNWT010087930.1:0-17846 GCA_932066315.1 Andricus coriarius | reverse complement strand
TAATCCATCAAATTGACTTAATTTTACTTCGGAAACTATCAGCTCTAAACAATGGTTGTAAATTAAATCTATGAATTCATTACATATATTTTCCGAAAGGTGGGATACGTTGCCTCTTCCTTTTTTTCAAAATTAGTAATGTGTTCCCTCAAAAAAATATCATATAAAATAATATCATATAAAATATCAATATCTTTCATACGATGAAAGACTTAAATGAGTTTTCAAATACCTAAAGGTCCTACCTCAATAACTAATGCATTGTATATCCATATACTCACCTAATTTCAGGTAAATATGCTGTGGCATCGCTCTTCCATAGGTACACCTGGATCTATTTCGGACTACAGAGCCTGTCATAAATTCGACTCATCCTGTACCCCAATCTAAAAACACCTTCTTCTAATCTCTTTATGAGTCCATAAAATTATAGATTTTTACATTACTTTGATCCTCTTAAATCCTCAAACCCTCAAAAGTTTGAAAGCAAATAAGGTTTAGATTTTTCAAATGAAGAAGAAACCATACTTCGTAGAATTCCAAAGCTGGTATTCCTCTGATTCATATTGCACTCCTTTAACTTAACTTAAATTTTCTGATAACCGCCCGCCTCGACTTAATGGCGCCCCTAGGCTATAGCCTACAATAGCCTATTGGTTAAGCCGGCCCTGTCCAGTCTTTAATTGTATAAACAAGTTTTTTAACAAATATTTTCCTTATAATAATACAATAATAATAATAATTGCCTTATAATCTTCTAAATTTTCCCAGAAATGTTAAGAAAATTTGTTTATTAATTTGAAAGCAGGACTATTGAAAATTACTAAATCAGGTGTAATTCAAAAATATTGTTGTTTCAAACATAAAATATGAATAGTATATGGACAAGAAAATATTTGGTCGCCCACCAATTTTTTTGGTTATTTTAACATGTATATTCTATAATAATATGTCATAAAAATATATTTATGGAATTTGCGAAAGTGTTGCATTTCAGATTGTTATTACGTAAGTTAATTTCAATTATACTCTGCATTGCAGGTAAGCATACAATTATACATACGTTTGTTAATATTAGAATTTGACAGGTATAGCTGCTATTGTTGTTGAGGGTACGAAGGACAAAGTGGATCATGAAAATTTACGGGCTAATGGGAGGGACGCCCTCGCAATTATGCTCGGGAATTTTTCCTTTGTTAGATGCAAACATTGCAGACCTATTCAACAAACGAAGGGAGAATTTTCATTTTGAGGAAACTGAAACGATTGGTCGAAATTATAAATTGAGATTTCAGAGGGAGACCAATGAGTAATTTGAATCTAACTAGGTATATTTCAGGGGGTCGGGCATTAATCCCTATGCTCATCTGCCTCTGCTCCTGTTATTAACCATTTCTGCTCAGATGATAGTCTACTATTGTGTCAAATAGATCACTTGAAAACAAAAATCAGTTGGCGATTTCAAATATGTGTCTGTTTTTCGTGATACTTGCTGCTATCTTTGTTGAAATCTACATCGCTGGTGATGTAAATCTTAAACGATTTTTTGTCCCATAATCTATAATTGGAAGATTCTCCATCGTAGCCGACGATGGACACCTTCTTGCTTTTTGGGTTACATTTCTTGCAATTCTCCTTCGGGATGTTCATATAAGCCTCCGTGCCAAACACTCGTAAGTGTTTAATTTCTGGTTTTCTATTAAACGATTTTTCGAAAGGAGTTTTTATCTCACCGTGCTGCAGGATAATTATAATCAATACATAGCAGGCAGTGTTGATTGCTTCAGTCCAAAGTTTCACGTCAGAGCTTCTGCTTAAAAGCATCAATCTAGCGCTCTCAACGATTGTTCGGATTTCTCGCTCGGCTCAACCATTCTGCTCATGTATGTAAGGAGACGAAAACTCGTGAATTATACCCCTTTCTTTCGTATACTCACAAAATTCTGTGGAGGTATATTCTGTCACATTGTCCGAACGTATCACTTTCACTTTATTTCCAGTCTGAGTTAGCACAAAACTTTCAAACTCTTTAAATTTCTCAAACACTTCAGATTTGTGCCTCAGAAAATACACTTTTCGAAAGCTCGTGCAGTCATCCTTAAATAAAAGAAAATACCGCGAACCTCTCGGAGAATCAACGTTAACGGGACCACAGACATCGCCGTGTATCTTCTCGCCCGGCTTATAGTTGCTCACATACTTTCCTGATGCATGTGATTTACGGGTTTGCTGGCCCATTACACACGCCTCACAGAAAAACTTGTCTTTTTTGTCAATCAAAAAATTTTTGTCCGCAAACACTTCACTTGTTTGAATTAAGGCACGAATATTCACATGACCTAATCGCTCATGCCAGAGCTTCAACATGTTTTTCTCCGTTTTGACTTCCGATCCAAGAAGATTGCACTGCACTGACACTCTAGCTTTAAATAACATTCGCAATAATTTCCCGTGACGTACCCCACGTGACTTAAGCTTTCCATCACGGTCGCGGACTTCACATTTATGTTCATAACTGTAAAAAGAGTACTTTTTGTCATTTATCGTCCCGATTGAAAAACAAATTTCGCTTTAATCCCGGCACGAACAGCACGTTTTGCATTTCTCTTTCCAGAGTTTGGTCGTCAGTTTCTTCAAGAATTATAATTTTACTTATGGCAACCGCAGGTAAAAATTTATCGTCTGCAATGTTCACGAAATGTTCACACACGCAATGTTCACATGGATCATTCACAAAATAAGCACAGGTAATTAAAAAATAATAATTAATAAAAATAAATCTAAATTTCAAATAAATTTCATATTAAAAAAAAATCTGAGAAGCGAGAAAATAATAGCTAGCTCAGGCCCACTTCTGGATAATGGTAGAGGGGCTAGTTCGAATCCGTGGCAAAAACTATAAATTGATTTAATTTAAACTTATAAAGAAATCAAAAAAAAATTTAAGATTTTAACAATATTTAATTTTAATAGGACAGAATAATTTTGTTGGATACAATTTGGTTAACAGAAAGAAAATAGTTGAAGGTAAGAAACAATTGATTAAAGGGGAAGACAAAATTTTCGCAAAATGGAGGACTTGATCGGTAATATAAAATTAAATGCGATATTTCTTCTGGTTTTCCAAGACGATATAAGATTTGACGAAACAAAGGATTATAGACTAAAAGTGTGTCAGGAGGGTCATCAATAAACAGGGGAACGATACAATATTTTAGGCTCAATACAATTAAGAAAATCTTAGAAATTTAAACAGGGAAAGGTTCCAAAACAAAAAGGGAAATCACTCGGCACATCAATAAATACAGAACAGAATAGGATAATAAAATCTCAAATTACAATATTCACCAATATTACCATCCAGCCAAGGAAAGTTTCCATATTCTGTGTGACCAAATTAAACATTAAAACTAACAAAAAAAAGAAAGGGTCCACACAAACTTCTACCGAAAAACTTCCTTTCCGAACAAAATAAAATAATGAACTATACCTTTAAATAATGAGAAGGAACACAACCGATGATATACAATCAAATCCGAAGTTACAATTCACTAACGAACAGAAATGTTTAAATAAACTCAAAATACTTGGACGAAAAATTGCGATATTGCTCTGCCAGCTGCTCGACGAAAGATGAAGGTTTTTCCCAGCATTGTTTCTTCTTTGGAAACCAACTTGATCTTGATTGGCTAAAATGGGGCATTCTGATTGGTGTTACCAGGGAATGTTTAAAACAGCAGAAAAGGACTCTCAGGGATGTGACTGTATGTAGAATTAGGGTTGCCGGGTCCAAACAAAATATTCTCTTCTGAAATTTGATGATCATAATCAATCAATTTCGTCCATAAGATGTTGAATTATTGTACAAGACATCCATTTCGAACCATCTGAACAACCGAACCGGCTACTAGGACTTCACAGAACCATCCAATTAAAGTCCCTAGCACCGAGAACGCTGACATTGATGATCCGAGCCTGAGCTAAAGAGGTCCCACTCGCATTGCCGGGGATCGACAATAAACCTTCTCAAAATGTGAACTTTTGAATTCCACTCCAAGGTAGATAAGTTTGAGGGGGACGTCAAAAATAATCGGCAGCAATAATCCCAACATCATTCTAAAAATATTCACCATGTTTTGAGGTACGACTAGAAGGATAGGAATAGGTTGGCACACAGCAGTAGGCTGGGCGGGAAATTTCAAATTGGTTGAGCAACTCCAATCGACAAAAGGCGTCCCAAATGCTTCTTGAAGTTTCTCGTCAGGTCAGGATGGATGAGGATTCTTCAGGATAGTCGGATTACTCGGAAGATACATATATAAAAAGGAAAAACAGGCAAAATGAATTCTTAAAAATAAAGGACCTAAATTAGCGAAACCCAAGTCTTGAAAAACCGTGCAGCTTGCGGATTCTGATAAGTAAAGTTGAGTCTTTAAATTAAAAATCTATTAAATTAAATTTTAATGAATTATTGAACTACAGATCAATAATGGCTTGTGTCTTGCAATAAAATTGCAACGTCACAAAATGCTCTTGTTGAAGTGGTTCAAGATAATCAAAAAAATCCCTTCTGAAGGTCATGTGCATGTTAGCACCCGAATCTGCAAGCCATACATCCTTCTTGTTATCAGTGGTGTTCAAATAGAAGGCAGTGACGTCAGTGACGTACGCAGAAGCCGAAGGCTGTGAACCCCCGCTTTTCTCACTCGCCGCTTTCTTCGGGCACTCTCGTACCCCATGCCCCTTTTCCTTGCAGAATGCGCACTTCGTCTTCTTCTTCAGCTCTTCTATCCTTTTCTTGCCATCAGCTTTCTTTTCGCTTGCGTCCTTTCCCGGCTTGTGGCCATTTTTCTTCATCTCTAGCATATGGATTTGAAGTGCAAAGGAAGATGCATTTTCCTCAGCTTCAGAGAGACGCTTATCTTCTCGGATTAATCTCGCTGCGAGAGCATCCTTTTTTCTCTCCGCTTCTGGAGTGCAGGAGTGCACTCTCAGGCCATTCGAAAAGAGGAAAATTTTGATGGCAAGCTGCTTAGTAGCTTCGATTCCACTGCTGCATCCGACGGCTTGTCATCTGCATCAGCAAGCTTTTTACAGGTGCTCTCCAGTTGTTCGATCTGTAATGCAATTGATTCACTGTCTTTCATACAATGCGCGTAAAATTGTTCCCACGCACTCTGTTTCGCATCTTCACTTGAATCACCGTATAAATCGTTTAACTTATCCCAAATTTATTTCGGGCCCGAACAATTGATCACATTTGGGTGCACATTTTTTTCCACCGAACTCAGAAGAATCACTGCCGCCTGTGAAGTGGCTTTCTTCCATTTCTTCCAGTCGGTCAAAAAAGTTATCTCTATCCTAAAGCAGTGGTCGGCAAACTAATGCCGCGCGGCAGCCTTAGCTGCCGTGGCGGGTCGACTCACAATCTCGGGGCAGTACCTGCTACCGCCCCGGCCGAGAAAAGCTAATACGATCGAACCCTACGCAGGAGAACCATAGCGTTGACGAACAAAGCTCGGCAGGCGAAAAAAATGTCTTGGGCTAACCCTGCCGTGACCTGAAAAGCGAGCAAAAAGTTTTCCGAGCACTGTCATAAAGGGTTCAACAATTTTTTAAAGACTACATAAACTATACATAATATAATTTGTGAAGTCTTGGAACGCCGCAAGTGTCATTCAATCTCTGAAGGGCAGAAACTTGCTGACAGGGCGTTAATACATGCGATTCAACTCGTTCACGCGCATCCAAGTGAATTCTTAAGATTATAAAAATATTTAAAAACTTCCAGCATCCAACTTTGGGAAAAATAAATTAAGTTTCGCAATTCTAGCTCAATAAAAATATTCATGATTTCAGGTAAATTTAGTTTTAAAATCCTGAGTTTAGATTAAGTAACATTAACTAATACATGAACATATCGTGAATGAGATAGAATGAGAGAAAATGAATTTCGATGTAAGAGAGAATGAGAGAGAAACCGAAGGATAAGGGTGCAGTAAACGACCTTTGGTAAACATACACGCACACATGTATGAGCATCAGATCTCTGAACCGAGCATACGCTAAGCTATGAATTCACACATGCTCTGTTTTGCATTACACATATATGGAAGGAAAAAAGATTCTCGCTAGCCATTGCACGTACACTAGCAAGCGGCAACCCCACCGAACGCCTCGATGATGTAGCACCGATCCAAGCGTTCGCCATCTCTCCCGTTCTCCATGCTATCCCTTCCGTCCAAACTATCCCACGCAAAACCTCCCTTATACTAGGCAGCTTTCGAAAAGGCACAACTTTGGCAGGAATAATGCGATTTTAATTTAACTAAAACTGGGAACAGCATGCAAAATTCCAGATATGACAAAAGAGTTGAGTTTAATATATTCCAAATAGGGATGAAACACTTAATCGGCAATTTATATCAGAACTGGAATTCGTCAAAAGTAAATTCCAATCAAAATGAAGAAATAAATTGCGATTTTTTTAACCTAAAACAATTCAGCGAAATTCCAAACTATTGGCAACCTCCTGCCCAATTCCGAAAAGCCAACAAAGAAATTGCTGCCACAATCATTGTTGCAATGACTGCAACAACGAAGGTGACTGACCTGATTCAGGCTACTTTAATTTTCCGGTCACCGCAAGAAAATCGGCAAGGTAAAAGACGCCACCGAAATCATGCTATTCCTCTGACCAATCAAACCACTCCACATCAAATTCCTTCCCACCAATTTTACCCTTGCGATGCACCATCGAGGCGCATCGAGCAGAAATCAATTTGGCAATTTAACGGGGATCTTCATTTGATAAAGATCACTCCGGGAATTTTAACCTTTCCTCGCGGGGAGAATTCTACCCGCCCGTCCGTGGTTCGGAACTTTTGTCACTTACGCGCAATCCTTCAAGTCGAAGTCCCGGATTTAAACAAGAATTGAGATTTTAGAGTTTTAAACGTAGCCTAAAATCTAATAGCTTGTCCCGGGGAAGTATAAAGAGATCTTGTCGTGGGAACGTGAAAAGACCAATTGGGCGGACGTAAATAAATCTCCCTCCGACAGGCTAAATCGAATCGAAAAAAAGTAGTCGGAAATTTAAACGCACTTCCTCTTCCTCTTTGTTCCATTCGTCCAAGGTCAAGTTTAATACATATATTTCAAACGAGGTCAGAGGAAAATTGTTAACGACAGTTATTTAGGCGGAGGACAATTAGTTTTCAAAATCGAATCTCAAAACGATTGGGAAAACTAGTTCTGTGCCATTGAATTACTTGACTCGGATGTAAAAATGAATAAAGGGTTCGAATTTAAACGCACTCTCTCCCTTTTGGTTAGAAGCAGTTCGTCGTTATCACTCAGTCTGGTAATTCGGAAAAATACGGTGTTGTGAGTGCTTATGCAATACACAAGTGTCGTGAAGGTAAATAAAAAACTAGAGTTGCTGTACCAAGAAACGGCAATACACACGTGTCAAATTTAGCCCTATTAAGAAGAGCAGAAAAATTATAGAAAGTATCTCTACGAGCCTCTGCTCTTCCTAATTGGTAGAAGTAGGACTAGGAATACAACTTTAAGGTCAGGTGAAAATGTATCGATTTAATTTTAATTCTGATATCTTGTTCATGTAACATTGTGAGTGTTGAGCAAATACCATTACTAAGCCCAAAGTGTACGGAATTAATCAGAGTGGTTTCTTGTTTTGAAATAAACAGTTTACATAATTTAAAAGTCTCGGAGTTGAAATGTTAAAAATGATCTGTGATCTCTACCATTGATTTTAATCCTATTCCCAACAAGGTACAACATTTTTCAGTACGAAAAATGTGAAAAACGATCCCATAAATAAAAAGGAGTACTTAAACGGTACTCTGCAGTTTGGTAGCCTCCCATCCAAATATTCAACGTGAGACTTCGAATTTCTTACCCGTGACTTGCAAGACATAATTTTTATTATTAAATTGTAAAATTCTAAAAGATTAAACAGAATACTTGGTTCGTAACAATTTGTACCATGCAGTTTGGTCAAATTCAAAGCTTCCTTATCAGCCATGATAAAGACACTGCTTCACTTTGAACTTTGAAACTTAAAAACTCCGAAACACGCGACGCGACGCCGAAACTTCGCAATAACTCACGATGCCTCGCTTCTTTTTCATTAAAAATATTCACTGGCGCAGTTGAAGCGTGCTGGGCCCATAACCTGTTGGAAAGTTATTTATGCAATAAACAACTACAGGATTAAATAGTCAGTGTGTATTTATTATATGAAAAATGCTGAGGAAAAATTAATCTGCTCGTTACAAGTGACGCACTCAACTTGGTCAGAGCTCGCAGTGTACTAACTCTCACTCCTTGCACACAGAATTGAGAGGGCCTGACATGACCTTTTCTGGAAAGGAAAAGCGAGGGTGGGAGGAAAGTTAGGTACAGATCGCACAGATGTTTTCCGGTGGATACACCAAGGACGAAAACAGTTTCGTACTACAGTACTACAGAAAATTCCATTCAAAGTACTAATACTATGTGTGACTTTTTTGGTAGAAAATCAATTTTCTTGGTTAAAAAAGCAACTGTTTTGTAGAAGTTTCGTTTTTTTTCTTCAACTTCACTTTATAAGATAAAAATTGATTTCAACTCATTGTTCGAAAATTGATGGAATTTATTGAAAATTTGGCATTTTTTATAGAAAATTAATACTAATTGAAAATTTAATAATTACGTTTTGAGGTGTATTTACATGGTGAAAAATTGGATTTTTTTTTGTATAAAATCAATTTTCTTGGTTAAAAAAGCAACTTTTATGTAAGATAAAAATTGAACTCAACTCATTGTTCGAAAATTGATGGAATTGGTTGAAAATTTGACTTTTTTGATAGAAAATTAATACTAATTGAAAATTCAACTATTTGGTTTTGACGTGTATGTACATGGTAAAAAATTTGACTTTTTTGGTAGAAAATCAATTTTATTGGTTAAAAAAGCAACTGTATTGTAGAAGTTTCGTGTTTTTCAACTTAATTTTCTAAGATAAAAATTGAACTCAACTCATTGTTCGAAAATTGATGGAATTTATTGAAAATTGGACATTTTTTTATAGAAAATTAATACTAATTAAAAATTCAACTATTTGGTTTTGATGTGTATGTACATGGTAAAAAAGTTACTTTTTTGGTAAAAAATCCATTTTTTTGGTTAAAAAAGCAACTGTTTTGTAGAAGTTTCGTTTTTTTTCTTCAAATTAGTTTTTTTTAAATAAACGTCTTGGCCCAAAAACCGCACTAATTGGCTATCCTCCTTCAATGGTAAGATTTTTCGCATAATAATTTTCAAAATGTTTATTATTATAAACAGTTGAAGTATGTGACTCCACAGAAAATAACTCTGGTATGAAAGTGGGGAATACCTTTAGAAGTACCAAAGAATTATTAGAAAAAAATGATCAATTTCAAAATGAAACTTTTTCAATTTTTTACAAAAGAAATGGGTTGTCAAAAACAGAAGGTGAAAAGAAGAAAAGACTAACGGTTTTACAAGACGGAATAGAATATCACACTCTGATGCCCTGCTGCAAAAAGGACGGGCACAGTCAGGCTTCACATTCGCCCAGCGTACATAATGGTTGCAGCAAACAATGCTGGAGACGGTTACTATATCAAAAATATGAATTTGGATCACAACCACTCATGCACAAAAGTAAGTATTTCTTTTATATTTATTATTCAGTTTAATAGTCTAAGAAACATAATTTTCAACTTGTTTCCATTTTCAAAATTGTTTCGGTTTCTTATTCACCTACAAAAATGATTTATTTTCTTCTTCAATTTTAAAGGTTTTGTTTGAATGTTATCCTGAAAGTCGAAGGCTGGATATTGATGTCGCAGAAAAGGTACGGGAGCATTTGAAACTGGGTGCAAACAAGAAGAGGATGAAGCATCATTTAAATACTTTGACAGGGAACAAAACTATATCTAAAGATTTGTCCAACCTGGTTCGCAAAATTGGCAAAGGAATTGACAAGGGAAACAATCTCCACGATACTGTAAAACTTTTACAAGGTGGCTACGGTTACTTCAAAGTCATGCAATTTTTTTATTTTATCAACAATTTTAATTTGAAATGTTATATTTATATAATTGTGCAGTTCCCAGTGGTCATAGGTGAAATCAGTGATGGCAGATAAGGATATGAATGAGCGTGATGTTATTAAATCCAGTTTTCCTGATGCGAAAGTACTCATTTGTATTTTTCATACAATGAGAACTTTCAATCGTGAGGTTACAACCGATAAATTGGTAATTACCGAGGCACAACGAGATCACGCGAAAGAAAGTATCAGTCGAATGGTATACTCTAAATCAGAAGAGGAGTATATGAAATATTATGATAAACTGATAAGTGAATCGCCAAAGCCAGTTCAAGATTACTTCAATAAAAACTGGCACCATTTGAGGAATGAATGGAGCATGTGTGGGGACTTTATGATTGAAAGTTATTCAAACACAACAAATAATCGCATTGAGTCCCTGAATGGATAATTAAAGAGCACAGTAAAGCGATTTAGTGTTCTGCAGGAATTTGTGGTTGATTTTTTTATATTATTATCAACTCGAGACACCGAGAAGGACACTAGAGTCGGCTACAGCTTGCTGAAAAAAAATGTTGTATCATTTCAAGACACGGCGTGCCTGAACGGGAGTTAAATAAAATTTTCATGAACGTCTCAGATCTTTGCAGGATCTTTGAGTAAAACATAAATAGGGATGCTTTGGCCGAAAATTGAAATATTTCGTCGAACTCTGTCGAAATAAAACTGGTTTAAAGGTTTTTTATACCTTTTTTCACTAATTTCGTAACTAAAGCGGCTTTCAAATACTTTTTTCAAAGTTACATATCAGCGAATCTCTACATTAATTTTCTGGGTCAAAGAACTTTATTTAAACAAAAATTTCCCGCTTATCCGGTGCCGCTATTTTATTTTTAGACGGCTACATAATTTTTTTAAGGTCAAAAAATGGTCTGGTTTTACGCAAATTTCAAAAAATTCTTACAAATTTTTTAAAACGAGCTAACAAAACCAGATAAGCGGGAAAACTTTGTTTGAATCAAGTACTTTTAGCGACAAAAACACGTCTATTGTCTGCACATTTATTTCTAATTCAAATGTAATTGATACAGTCGCTATACGAGAATGTTATTTGATGAATTTTATTTGATCATTATAAATGATCCTTTATATTGCAGTGAAAAATAAGAGTTACTCGAATAAAGCTGTGAACTTATGGATTTATTTCAATAAGATTCATATCATCATAACATTTTGTACAATAATTTGAGAAATAAATTCTTGAGCACTGAAACTTAATTTAAGTTTTTAAATATATTTGTATATTTTAAAAGAGAAAAAAACTTAGATATGAGAAGAGTTACATTCACAAACAGCCCGCAATAATTGTTCATCATCATTAGAATTCGCTCTTCCAAATTCATACTTCTCCCACGCGATTTTAAAGTAATGATGAAAGGATTCCATTTCTTGTTGATTATAGGATCCCAAATAAATATTATCATCAGACAAATTGTGAATAAAAATAATTTACGAACGTAAACCGACAAGCATATCATTCGTTTTTGATCATTTATGTTTATCCTTTTTTTATTTTTCATTTTTTTTTGACCAGGAGAGATGATTTCTTATATTTATCCTAATTTTCAATTTTTTAGGAAAATTTTTAGGTATCTGAAATCGATGAAACCCGTAGATTCTGAATTTCGAACTTTTGAATCTGTATATGCAAAATTAAGAAAAAAATTATTTTCAATTTTTAATCCTTTTGGGTTGGCCTACCTGCGGTCCTAGCCGATGAGCTACCTGACAGGATGTGAATTAGCATATCTTCAGAAATAGTCAGACTCATCAGGAATGGTCAGGATGTTCAGGAATCGTCAGAACTTCTGACCATTTGTGACGATTCCTGACTTGTTTTCTAGTAGGGGCAATGACATTCAGTTCAATATCATTTAATAACACCATTATTTCGATTTCCTAATGGGTACGATCTGACTAAAATTAGTTGGTTAAATAAATATACTTCCATTTTTCATCCCGCTAGCGGCCAGAAGAACATACCTTCAGACTGCATATACGATTAGCGGGCTAAATAAGATACCCATGATATTCCTCCCGCTAGCGGTACAAATAGCGACACCGAGGTGCAATCGCTATGTGTACCGCTAGCGGTATAAATAAGATACCCACACTATTTGTACCGCTAGCGGTACAAATAGCCGCAACGAAAAAATAATATGAATTAAAGTTGTATGCAAGTCCCATCCCCGTACAAATAGTAGAGTCCCGCGGGGCGCCGTCGAGCCATGCTATGTTGAAAACATTTCAGGGGTCCGCATGGTGAAATTTTTAGTGCGCAACTGGCTTAGAATTCGTAGTATGTGTGTATACGCACAGTCACCACTGCTATGCCAACGGCAGATTCGCAGATCGCGCAACGTCGCAATTTCACGTACGCTTCCAAGCTGATTGTGCGTGAGAGTGCGTGTACCGAGTGCGTACAGCAGACAAGCTGGTGAGAGGTAATAGTGTTGCCGGGTCGCAATACTGTTACGTTTATCCGTTTGAAAGTGACTAAAATTTCAATGCTTTTCATTAGATTATCTATGAAACTACGCGGTGGTAAAATTGGATGTTTTTTCTGAAAATTTGTATTTTCAAGCTGCACAAATACTGACATTTTTAAAATTTCTGTACCAGAGCGTTTAATTACTACAAATTAAATTGCGGAGAGTGCCTATGCATTGCCGACAAATGACGTGTTAAAGTAGTCAACTTTGACATTAATGATCTCCGCACTGGTACGGTTGAAAAATTTGACATTAATTTAGCATATAAATAATCATCCTATTTAAATATAGCTCCTTTATAAAAAAAAAATCTACAAGAGATCGATTTTTTTTACATACAACCTTAAAAAAAATTGAAGTCAGTTTAAAAGATATCCAGGATTGCAGGAGTTTTAGAAGAAATTGAAATTATTTATTAAGTCCCTAGGGCTAAACAGTCCTCTAAGGAACCAATTATACATGTTTTACAATAAAATGTGACAACTCTGGTCAAACGGCAATTATATCGTTGGTAAAACAAAAATAATTGCAGATGGATAAAGATAAGAAAAAAAATATCATATACTGAATATGAGTCATATATTCTACTATAAGCTGATATGACAAATTTTTTTATATGGCAAATATTTTTAATCGGGTTAATATTCGCAATTGGGTTTCGATTTTTTGAGGACCCGCTCCGCAAATGCATCTTGAAGACGTTGAGACGGCCCTGCTTCGTTCAATCACATCTGTTTTGGCCATTTGGCTTGCTTCTGGAATTACTATTGTCACGGAAAGGGTACTTTTTTGCTGCCACTTGTCCCGCTGTGCTGGTCACACGCCCAGACTTCTTCCTGTCTTCATTCGTTCACAAGATAAAGTTTTTGTAAATAAATGACTTCAAGCTTTCAGATGCTTCTTCTTAGATATTTCAGAGATTTTTTTTGTGCGAGTTGTAATAAAAAAAAAGTGAGGGGCCTCGATATTTGGACCCGAATTTAGTTTTCTGGCGTCATTTCGTAAGTAGAATATTCGTTGTACAGGGCCAGGTAACTCTAAAATCTATTTGTGTTATTATTTTATAGTTTCATATTATTTTTTTGATTTATTGCATTATTATTATTTTAAGTTTTTCTGTCAGAAAAATATAACTGTATTTGCATGTATATTAACTGCATTATAAACCTCGCCCAATACCTAACCTCAAAGTCTTATCTTGTGTGTATAATGCCATGCTAATATATATAATTAAAAAATAAGGTTTAACAACCACCGCAGGGTCTCACTGGGAGCAACTGTCATCTAAAAATGACACCGGCTCCCAGTAGGACCACAATAAATCATACTCATGGCCACGTCTCACACCCGTGAGATGGGTGGTCACAGGACACGATGGAATCACAACGACAGGCCGGCGAAACCCTCGTGTATTTTGAGGACACGAAGCGACTTAAGGATGACAGCTTTCTGCATCCATTTCGCAAGTGCCTTGGCATATTTTTGGCACGCGGTTATTGCTTTAAGATTACGAAACAGTGACAGTTTCGCACCTCCGAGAACACCTATCACAAGGACAATTACTTGTACCGAATATTTTGGGTACAGTCTTTGCAGCTGCCTTGTAAGGTCTTGATACCTCTCCTCCTTTTCTTTCTCCTTTGAAGTGATATTGTATTCGGATGGGGCCGAGAATTCCATCACGAATATAGTTCGTTTCTCGAAGTCTTGGAGAACAATGTCAGGCATCGAGTGTGCAACGGAGACTTCTGTCCGAAAATCGTAGTTCCAGAAAATTTGGCACTTCTCGTTTTGGACAATTGACTCTATCTCCCTTGGAGCGTTCGGCAGGGCGGGGTCACGGTCAACACCGTAAGAGCGACAAAGATGATAATAAAGCACTCTTAGGGCCGCATTATGTCTGTAGATGTACGTCGTTCCTGCGTGGGTGGGACAGCCCGATAGTATCTGTTCCAGGTACTCAGCGTGTGCATGACACGCTCTGCTCCTATCGCTGGGAATTCCTTGACATAAAATGCGGTCACGGTATGCTAAGGTGGAAATGACACCGTCCTGGCATGCAAAAATAAAACCCTCTTTACCTGAATTAAGTCCTGATGATGAATGAAGCCAAGGGTCTCGGCCGCTTGCTCCGCGGCTTTGTAAAGGAACGCTCCTTCACCAATCATCTCGTGGTTCCTGACCATTTTTAGGAGATTTTTAGGATTTTAGGAGATTTTTAGTCGCAACTGCATGCTCTGTGGTGCGAGAAACACCCAGAGCTCTCGCACTTTTCGCGTCAACTTCTGCAAAACCATGTCGAACAACTCCGAAAAAGAGGGTATGTAAGCGAAGCGCCTGCTCCACCGCAGCCAGAACAAGCCGGCAACAGAGAAAGAGAGGCAACACTGAGACCAACTGCAGGTAGGTATCCAATAGAGGAAGAGCCATGCTTCAGGACACAGCGAGACATCAATTTCCAGGTATCTTTGAAGCCAAAATATCTGGCTGAACTGAATGACGAGCTGCGTGGAGATTTTTCCGAAGAATCCAACCTCTGGACTATCAATGGTGGTATGTATAATGCAGCGAGAGCTTTGGCGGATGCAAACCGTAAAACAAAACCAGCGGCTGATCATAAAGACCAAAGTACAAATGCATCAACTCAACACAATGATAGGCTAGGCAAGACAATACGAGTCCCGAATTTAGTGCGTAATTGACTTTAAAACATCTGATAGGAATTTCACCGCCAAGATTGGACAATTCGAGCGCGAACTGCGGATCCGTTATCACACACTTAACAAGTCAAAGCTGCGGACCATCACGCAGAATATTGTAAGAATATCGGAGGGAGAGGTGAGCCAGAGAAAACCAACAGTTTTTCTCTGATCCATCTCTACTCTTCCAAGATCCTGTAGTTTCTTGTCGACTGAAAAATTGTTAAAAATTTTCCCAAGAATCTTTGCGGCATTTTATGTAGTTTTGAAACCTTTGAAAATACTTGAAAAATTTATTTCAAATGTAACAAAATCTATATTATTTTGACTAATGCATATCAAAAGATAAAATTGAAAAAAATGAAACATTCGTAAAGATTTTTCAAAATCTGGGAAAAGAATCTAAACAATGTTGTCATTTTTCTTATTTTTTAGGATTTAAAAAAAAATAGTAACAATTCGAATCATTCTGAAAGATATTTCGAAGTTCAGAAGAAAATTCCAAATTTATTTACAGTTTTAACACATTCTAAAACATTGTAAACAAATTATATATTTTTTTAGACTTCGAAATAAAATTTGCAAGCTTTTTGAGAATTTTGATAGGTTCGAAGAGAATAAAAAAATGATCCTACCATTTCTACGAAAATTGAAATGATTTACGAGTTCTAAAAAGAAAATTGCAAAATTATTTACAGCTTGGAAATATTTAAAAAAATTCTCAACATATTATAAATTTTTTTATATTTCAAAATCAAATTTGGAAGCTTTTGAAGAATTTTCATAGGTTGAAAGAGAAGAAAATTTTCTGCAGATTCATGGGGAAATTAAAATGAAAATATTTTTAATAGGGTTAATATTTGCCATTGGGTTTCGATTTTCTGATGACCCCCTCCGTAAATGCATCTTGAAGAAGTTGAGAAGGCCCTGCTTCGTTCAACCATATCTGTTTTCACCATTTGGCTTGCTTCTGAAACTACTACAAACTACCGTTTGTCCTGCTCTGCTGGTCACGCGCCCACACACTGATGCATTGCATTCAGAAATGTTCAAAGAATATCTGTGAATTTTTTCAGATTTTTCCTAACGTCGCCCTCCTTCTCAGAGATTTTGTTTCGAATAATATCTTGTCCCCTATACAACCTTCATAAAATTTGTTTCAAAATGAATCAGGGAAGATTAAATTATCTTCAAAACTAAAAAAAAAATGATTCTAGCTCCTACAGAACAAAATTTATAGACTCTCATAGCAGACTGCTTTTTGTGAAATTCTTTTTACAAATTAAATAATCGAATTATTGTAACAGTTTATTTTTCAGTGCAGCTGAATTTTTTTGTTACAAGCACAAGCGTTAAAGAAAATAGTGAAAAGTACTGATGCAATACATACAAAATAAGTTTTTAATAAAAAATGCGATCTATAATAAAATTCCACAAAATGCAGCATGCTATAAGAGACTATAACTGATGTTCTGTAAGAGCTAAAATCATTTTTTTTTATCAGAGAAAACTTTACTTATTACTTGTCCCTCAAAAAAAATCACGTAAATTGATTTGAAAAACAACAAATATCAAGTTATTTTAAAAGGGGGCGAATTATTTTTTTTCATATTCTGTAAAAATACTCAGGTGGATCCAAAAACATAATTTCTATGGTACAAACTTTAGCCAGCTCATTTAAGTGAAACTTGGTTCTGAGGGGACACCTTCACTCTTATTTTAATAAGTTATAATTTTTTAAATAAATTATAGTTTCATGTTTGGTTTAAAAAACGACTTGTTCAATATTTTGATTACTATCGAATAACAGTTAATATGCGATAGGTATGACGATTTACGAGAATGGTGAAGAGCCCCATAATCCATATTCATTAGTGGGGAGCGGACTAGTTAAGGTATGAACTTGGCTACGAATAGTCTAGGAAAGGACAACCACTGCGAGCCGAGGGACTTAACATTAAGTATTTACGTGGTCAGCTACCTGACTCCCTGAATACTCATTGCTAAGCCCCTCGGCTCGCAGTAGTTGTCTTATCCTAGAAGATTCGTAGCCAAATTCATACCTTATAATAACAAAGTTATAAGCCCCCCGCGCACATACGGCCCTGCGGGCCAGGGTAAGGAGTGAGGAGAGGACCTATGGTAGGGTCTCGTCCCCGAATTCACATCACGGCCTAATCAGTCTTTTGGTGAATACAACCCCTTACAGCCTACTAACTCTCCGCGGACGACAGTGCCATCCACTAACACCATCGCGCGTCCAGGTTTCACCTGAGACCACCGTGATGCCATCCGGCATCATTCAACCTGCTCTCAGGCTACGCCAGGGCTCACCACTTTCAGAAGGTGTTGACTGACACGACAAGTGCATGACTGCCACCAATATTTTTTGTGATTTTTTGCTTCGGTTTCCAGGAATCCTGGAAAGGGTTACGGTCGTTACGGCCACGGATAGTTGCGGCTTATTGTTCACACCGAAGGGTCTGATTTTTTTCTGCTTGAATTCACAAT